>BMAV01020220.1:0-31641 GCA_019973955.1 Trichonephila inaurata madagascariensis
TTTTCGTCCATGTAACGGCCTTGGTGGGGAGTTGCAACAAAGAAGATAGCATAAAAACTCACCACAAAAAAATACATGTACATGCCAATTGTCATAGAGATCGGTTGAACGGTGTTGGAGTGAAGCGAGTTCATTTATACAAATATCCATTTATATATATAGTACTAGCTGTTATACCCGTTCTTCGCACGGGTGAATTGAAAAATTAAACAATACAGATTTAAGGATAAAGAAGTTTTTAATGAGTTAATTTTACGTGAATTGCAAATTAAACAAAAAAAGCTTTTTGCATATCTCAGCTTAATTAAAAAAAACCTGTTTGTTAAATTTTAATTCTCTTGATCTGTTGGATTTTTTTTTTTATCTACAACTCCCCGTAACTCTCTTGTGGGCCGATTTTTAAAAACACCTTCCTAAGCTGATCTCTGCTCAGCAAAAGTAACACATTGTTACAAATTTTGTGTAATGAACGCTTAAAATAGTATAAATAATTTATATATGGGAGTGTAATACGTTAATGTTACTTTTTGTTGTATTTATTTTTTGTTAAAGTTGTAATCAGCCTCACACTTCACCTGTTCAAGCTTTCGTAATTCCTGACGCCTGGCGTAGACAAAACAAATGCAAAGTTTTGCTTCATACATAAAAGATAGATGTATGCTGTCGCGGGCTTTTTTGCAGATGGCAGAATTTTTTCCTGTTTATCGTTATATTTTGGACACTTCACACAATATCTTTATAAATTATAGCCTATGTGTTATTCTGATGTATAAAAGCTATATTATTGTAACGTTTCATTAAAATCCATTCAGTTGTTTTTGCGTGAAAGAGTACCAAACATCCACACAAACTTTCACGTTTATAATATTAGTAAGGATAGAGAGAGATTTATATTCGTGTGTGTGTATGCATATTATGCCATTCTTATTTTTTATTTTAAGTTATTTTTTGTATGTATATGAAACAAATATATAAATGTGGCTTTTTCATGTTCTATTTTACGAGGTACTATTATTGGGCTAAAAGAGCTGTACTGCAAAAACTTTTATTAAACTTCAAATGAAAAATAATGTATATGTGTGTGTGTGATGTGAATCTTCAGCCCTTTATATGTCAGTTGGGTATAACTTGCCCATTACAACTCAACCCACCTCTTGCACAACTACTTTGACTTCAACTTCCACTGACTTACTCCAACCATGTGAACGAACGGCACTCTCTCACTATCGACGCTTGAAATAGGACTCCGCTTTAGTCATGGCTTAGGGTAGAAAACGATTTGTTGAATCCTTGGAATAAACTATCATACGATAAACGGCTGCACTTTTCATTTTTCATATCAATCACAAACACGTCAACTTAAAAGCTCTCCAAGTCATGTTATATGTATATATATATATATATATATATATATATTTATACTGCTGTGATAACGTAAATGATATGTATATTTTTTCTTAAAAAGCAATATTAATCATCAGATAAGATACAATGTTTTTTTTGCAGTCCTTTTTTCAAATACATTTGTGACGGAAATAATTATTTTTGTGTAACTGTTTTTCACTCAAATAATTTTGTTATTATCGTGGGAATCTTTATTTTCTACTTTATTTGAATAATAAGTTGTTCTCATATAAGTATAGCTTTTTGAGTACAATTTAGTCATAAATTGTACTCAAAGAAAGAATAACAAAATTTTCACAAATTTAGTTTTAATTTCGTACCGATTTTTGTTTAAATAATTATAAATTATGAAAAGTATAGTAATTATGAAGTTACAAAAGTGTATCCCGTATATAAAAACAAATAAAAAATAGTATATTTAATCAATTGATTAAATTACTAAAATATTATATTTGTCACCTTTACTAAACATGAAAAATGAAACAGAAAATATTTTCAGTATTTTAAAATATCTTTTTGCATCTAAAATGGGCCTCTCTGTTAGATGAAAATATATACGATTAGTTACAATAATGAAAAAAATAATAAAGATTCACAAAATGCTATTTCCCAGAAATACAATTTTGTTATAACAATCTTTTTCATTCAATATCCTAACTGATCTATCCATTATCTTATCAAGACGACATTACCTACTGTATCCGTTACGCCTATGCGGTTCTATATCGAACGCAAAACTTTAAGCAATCATCCATCGAAACGGAAACTAAAAGAAAGAAAATAAAAGGTTGGGGTTAGGGGAAAAGAGTTACGCATATGGACGAAATAACATTTTTTCTATTTTTCCCGCTAGTTTTTTTTTTTCTGCCCAATTTTTCCTCTCAAATCCAATTGGTGTCGGAATTTTAGACTCAACAGCTCATCTTGTCGGCAAACTATGTAAAAAATGGCTGATTTCAGACTTTTTTTTCGTTTGTTTTGTTTAACTCTCTCAACTTGTTTATCTTATTTTCGTGGGGTTTATTCCAACAAAAACTTTTTCTTGACAGTCACGGCACAAGTGGGTTGGTTGAAAAAGGAAAAACATATTTCGGGGTTTTTTGAGTGAAGGTAGGACAAGAGTGTTTAGTTTCTAAAATTCTTATCGAGTAATTCTATTTTTTTTTTAGTTTGTGTTTAAAAAGGTTTCAAGATATTTGATCATAAGTTTTTCAGTCTTAATTATTTTTTCTTAATATGTTCAAATTAGAAAAGTATTTTTAATTAGAAATCGTTAGAAAAAAATTTTTTTTTACAGTTCCAAAAATGAATCAAATATGTTGGGTGCAGATTTTTTCATTTTTTTCAAAAGATGGAAAATATCAGCAGAGAGCTTTATTTTAGCAAAAAAATTTTTTGACGTTTTTCGACCTTCTAAATATTTGGCTCTCAAAGTAATTTGTACTAAGGTGACCAACCGTCCTCCTTTTATAGGTTCTGTCCTTCCTCGAAAAGTGTCCTCTTACTTGTCCTCCTTTTCCATATTTTAAACTACTCACCTATTAATAAGGAGACCAACGTCCAATTTGGGGGGACAGTTTCCTTTTTTAAGTACTGTCCTTCCTCGAAAAGTATCCTCCCTTTTTTTCCTCCTTTTTAAAATTTTTTAAAACGATCTGTTAATCTCTGTATTCGAGGAACCCAAAAATTTCTCAAAAATCGAAGAATGGCCTGAAACAAATATCACAGGAAATAACAGTTTTCAAGATATTTTTGACTTGGTTTCATGTAAAGTAAGCAGATATAGAAAAAATTTCGTTGAGTTTTAACGAAAGAAATGCCTGATATTTAAATCGATGACAGTTGTCTGTTTGAAGTAGAAAGAGAACTGAATGAATGTTTAAATTTCTTTTTTATTAAAAAGTCTTTATTGTTGTTTAGAGAGACCTAAATATGCCTCCACAACGAAATAAGGAGAAATTCCAACAATTTACGGAGTTTAAACGGAGAGGATTATCGGCCTTCGAGAAGGAGGATTTTCCTATTGCGCTATAAGAGCTCGTGTGCAGCGGAACAGTTCCATATTGATGCGAGTTTGCAAGCAGTGGACCGACGACCACCTAACAACTCGAAAAACTGGCAGTGGACGATGGAAAGTGACGTCAGCACGCGAAGATCGACACCTGCTCCGCATGGTGGTGAATGACCATATAGCTTCCTCCAGGCAGTTGGCAATACATTGGTCTACTGTTACAGGTGTACTACTGTCGGCTTCGTCAATTCGTCGACGTTGGCTGCACCGTAGATTACGTGCAAGGGTGCCTTTATATAGGATCCCCCTCACGGAAAACCATTGACGGCTGCGTGTGCAATGAGCTCATGAGCACAGAGCCGGGAAAGCTGATTGGCACCAAGTTGTCTTTTCAGATGAATAACGCTTCAATTTATGGGACCATGATGGCAGCATTCGTGTTAGACGCTATGCTGGTGAACACTGCCTTCCAGAGTGCGTTATCGAACGACATAGTGTCCCAACATTGGGAGTTATGGTTTGGGGGGCGATTTCGTATCATGGACGATCCAATTTGCTACGAATTGAAGGCAATCTCAATAGCAACAGGCACGTACGTGAAGTGCTACAGCCCGAAGTCGTTCCCTTTCTTCAAGGCATCCCTGGAGCTATCTTTTAGCAGGATAATGCATGCCCACATGTTGCAAAGACTGTTCGAGACTTCTGTTCAGCACAACACATGCAACTTCTTCCTTGGTCTTCTTATTCGCCGTATATGTCGCCTATTGAGCAAGTGTGGGATTTTGTTGTTCGGCGTCTCGCTCGTGATCCGTGTTCTGCAGCTTCAAAAGACGAACTTTTGCTGCGCATACAAGCAATTTGGAATTCTCTTTCACAAGCAGACATTCAAAATCTGACTTCATGCCACGTCGTATAGCAACACTTATTGCAGCGCGTGGAGGCTACACTTACTGATTTCGGACACTTAATACTGTTTTTTTGCTTTGAAAATTCCGTCATTTATTTGTACTAATACAAGTCGTTTGTGCGTTAAATTTCATTTAATTCTGATGATTCCTTAATGGTGTTGCATTTCTTACAAACAACAGTTTGTAATGATTAAAGTGTTTCTTAAAGTACTTCTCTAATGGGAAAAGATTTTGAAATCTTTATTCTAAAGGTGGCAATGGATACGAATCAGAAACAGAATAGCACCCATTTAGATGAAAAGTGTACATGCATTCGCACTCAGTCGTAACAGTCGAAATCCTATTTTCTTCTGTGCGTGCTTTTGATACTGAAAGAATGAAGTCTTGAAGGAATTCGGAACTAAAAAAGGATATAAGTTTACCTTTTCTTTTCTGCTTTCACTAAAGGTGAGGAGTGTTGCATCAAAAGAAAGAAAAATACAAGAATAATAAGAGAAATCTGATACAATTTATTCTTATATTGTTATTTGCATTTAAGTAGTTATTTTTGTGATAAGTCTTTGTATTAAGAAGATATTTTCTAAGCCATGTAAGGATTTTTTGGTTTCTTTCTTCTATAAATTTTTACTACTATAACTTTATCGCTTAAAAATAATTTTTTAGTACGTCTGCTTCTAAAAATATATTATTAGAGAAATTCGTTATTTTTTTCCTTTATATTTCTATATTTGATTATTATTATTAAAAGTTCAATTTTACTCTTGTAGATCATATGATTTTTCTTGCAGTTTAACTGAAGCTGTGTAGATATATTTTAATTTATTTAAATCGATTGCTTGGATATAACTACAAATTGATTTTTTCAAACCAAAAAGATCAGTTATTACAGTTTTAGATGTTTTCATAGAAAATGAATTACAATGTTTATCTATGTATATATACATACATAAAGGAGAAAAAGCGACGGTACCTCCGGAACTATTAGGCTTATAGATTTGAAATTTCACAAGTATATATTTTTTGTTTTTTGTTCTGTAGAGTTCTGATAAGAATAGGTTTAGCGAAAGTCGACTTCCAAGAGCAGGATTGGTAGGGGTGATATGGCTTTACTAATATTAAAAGAATCCCGTTTTTGAAATTTAGACGTACAAACTTGAAATTTCGCAAACATCTTCCTTTTGTTAATAGAGATAATCTATGAACGTATTTTTACTGAAATCGTCATCCCTAGAAGACGTCAGATTTACTGGGGCATTACGTGATGGATAAACATTTTTTCCATTTTTTTATTAGGCTTACTTGAAATTTGGCAAGCATGTTTCTTCTGTTGATAAGAGATCCGCTAAAAATGGGGTTTGTAGGAATTGACTCCTAAGGGAAGGTTACGAAAGTATAAAAGATAAATACGAGGTGTGACTCAAAAAAAAAAAAAAAACGTGACGGGTCCTATAAATTATTGTACTTAAAAAATAAGTTCTTCAAGACATTATCACCTTCAAAGTAGCTAGCTCCCTTTGGCATTCAGACACTTCTGCATTCGGTTCTGCTATAGTGGTAACAGTTCTGGAACGAGGGTTTTGGAAGTCCTTTCAGAAGATTCTGCGTTTTTGCCCAAACCTCTTCAACTGATGTAAAATGGGTTCCCTTTAAGCAAGATTTAACTGTAGAAAATAGAAAAATAAATAAATAAATAAAAACTCTGTAAGTCGACTCCGACGTACGACTGGAGTTTATTCCTTAAGTACGGTTGTTTTTGATTATATAGTAGGCAAATGGTAATTAAACGCATCTCATATACTACATAAAGCATGCATGTATTTTCTTTATTCTATTCACATTTTTCATATTGATTCGGTAAATAATATATAGTAACATAAATTATGTTATTAAATATATGTTACTCATAGCAGATAAGTACTATGTTCAGAAGGTTGATTTAATTCACTATTAATATCACTTTGAACATTTATTATTAAAAAACGCATCGATATTGTTATTTTATAAAAAAAAAAAATTGTACCCTATCGTGGCGATAAAAATATTTCCAATTCTGTAATAATTTTTATCTGATTTCAGTAAAAAAGGAATGCGATCGCAATTTTAGAAACGAAGCAAAAGTAGAAACGCTTCCTTCTTTCTTAGGACAGAGATTTAGCTCATGTGCAGAAGCGCGCGTAACACTTTTTTGTTAACGGTTTTTTTAAATTTCATTCCTCATAATATTTTCATACCGGGGCTTTTTCTTAAGGAGTATAAACTCCGAAAAGTTGCATGGAGCTAAATCAGGTGAAAGAAGGAGGATGCCTTACCACAGTAATGTTTTTGCTGATTAGAAACAAATAAGGCTATGTGAGCAGGTGCATTGTTTTGGTGCAGCAGCCATTTTCACTCCACAACAGTGTCCTTTTTCTCCTAATTTTTACAAGAAGTCTTTTTAGTACTTCAACGTAGTAGTGTTGATTAACAGTCCACTGGGAACCTCTCAACCATTAAAATTACATTAATGTCGAAGAAAACAATTAACATTGCCTTGAATTTTGATTTTGACATTCATAGTTTTTTTGGGTCTTAGGAATCATGGAGACTTCCACTGCATCGACTGGCGTTTACTTTCTGGGTCATAGGTAAAAATACATGTGTCTCCTCACATATTACAAAAAAAATTTCTACAAATTTGGCTCGTTTGCAATGCATTCTAAAATGTCCACACAGGCCTCTTTACGGGTGATGATGGTGATGATGAGTTTGGTGTTTTATGGCGCAAGAGCCAGTTTTGGTTATACTGCGCCAAACATTCATAGGTCTGTGGTCTGACGGGAAAAGAAGAAATTGGATGACAAGATGGAGGGTCGAAAATAGAGAAGGATCACTGGGGTACCACGGGGTCGTGACACCCGTGTTTACCAAAGATAGTAAACTCCTTGGGAAAAGGAAAAGATCACTAGGGTACCTCGGGATTGTGACACCCGTACCCACCTAAGGAAGGTGAGCCCCCTGAGGGGAACCTCTTTACGGACTTTTTTTTCGGTTGTTGGACAGAATCTTTGGAGCAACCTTCGTACAAATATTTCTCAGGCACAATTCGTCATTTAAAATATTTCGAAAAGCTTCTCTATCCAAGTTAACCAACTCCCCTCCCTACTGCACGAACACTTAATCTTTGGTCACCCTAGAACACATCACGAACTTTCGCAATGTTTGGGTCCGCAACCTCTCACCCTGGGTGCCCAGCACGTTCCTATTTTCCACATTGTTCCTTACCCCTGAAAATTGCTTATGCCATTCAAACACATGCGCATGATACAAAGTTTTATCTAAATAAGCCACGATTAACATTCGAAATGTTCCATCACTGATTTCTTAAGTTTCACAAGAAATTTGATGTTGATTTGCTGTTCGATTTTTACATTAGGCATTTTTTCGGCAGAATGCAGTTGCACATGCTCACTCAATGACGCAGTACTCCCATCTTGCGTGATCAGTTAAGGGGAAACTCACCACACGGATGAAGGAAGGTGTGTGGGATGAAACATATTTTTTCATTCCACTCTTTTTTTCAAGCTACACACTTAGTCTCGGTTTTTTTTGTGTACGTGTGTGTCACACCTTGTATACTCCCGTTTCAGAAATTCAAGTTCTGTCCTTTTTGCATTGAAAAACGAAATCGATAGGAATACTTTTCAATATATAAAAAGCTTAAGGTATCCGACTACGTTCGGAACCGTGATTTTAAAAAAGCGCAAAAATTGATAATTTTCATGATATTTAGTGTCACTTAGATTAGAATACATGTATAAAATTATGACAAAAAATTTATTTAAATACAATATTTTTGGCAAAAATTAACTCAGAATAATCTTTTTTCAAAACGCTCTCCTTTTATAAAAAATGCTTCAATAATAATAATATTTTGTGTGTGTGTGTGTGTGTTTTATAAAGTAAAGACTTCTCCAGAGAGTCTGAACTAGGATTTCTGAAAAATTCACATTATTTTCAAAGTTATTACTAATAAAATAACTATCGGCTTTTTTTCCTTAAAATTTCTCCCCTCTGTAGTTGTAAAATATGGATAAATCCACTTCTAAGTTATACATTTTGAAAATTCTAGTTGAGCCTCTGTGCAAAGGTCAGCTATATACAGGCAAAATATTATTATAATAGAAGCATTTTTCACAAAAGGAGAATATTTTGAAAACGGGCCATTCTACGTTCATTTTTTGTCAAAATATTCTACTTAAATAATTTTTTATTGTAAAAATATTCTTAAAACAATTTTATATACATTTTCTAATCTAAGTGACACTAAACATCATAAATATTATCTATTTATACGCTTTTGCAAAATCACGGTTCCGAACGTAGTCGGATATTTTAATGAGAGAACTCTGCTAAGATAAAAATAACTTCAAAACACACAATATATAATCATGCAATATACTAAATAACCCATCGAAGCGGACGGGTAATGCTTTGATTCTTTTATTAATTGTTTCCAATAAATCAATATTCGAATTTAGAGTTTTAGTCTTAGAATGATTTACTGTCAAGTTAAATTATAAGTACCTAGAAACACATATTGCTTACAGTGGATGAATAACTTTCAACATCATTGAACCAATTTTAAAACACGAATAAAAAGTTTTATGTTTTTATGTCCGAATTTAGAAAATTTTAGTTTTCTTCTCATTGTTTTTGCTAAGTATCATTTATATTTAGCTATAAGTAGCTATATATATATATATATTAAATGGTGAAACGGTATTCTAAATCTGTGAGATCTATTTAGTATGAGCGTAAACGCAATGTTTTTCTCTGTTATGCAATAAATCAATGTCCAAATTTAGAACTATATTTTTATAGAACAGTTCTATTACCAAGTAACTTTTTTAACGTGTTGTAAGTATTTAAATTATACTATTTGTAATAGGTAATGGTATTTTTAATAATGGAACTTCATGCTAAAAGATAGAAGAATAAGCCGATGATAATGAAGTGTTTATGGCTTAAATTCAAATATCAAAATCTGTTGCCTAATGATAAACGCGAAATCGTGTCTTTAAAATGTAGAATCATGTTAAAATTGTTTTGACTTATCCACTGATTCGATAACAATTTTTTTCCAGTAATTTTAATTATTCACTTTTTGACAACAAAAAAAAACCAGCTTTCAAGTAATTTTTATTGTAATAATATTCTTAAAAGAATTTTATACACTGCTGGCTAAACAAAACACAACACCCTGAAGGAAGCATGCAAAACAGCCGAAATTTACATCAGGCGTAGGCGGTGATGAAATATGAAAATCATTAGCATTATAGCGCAGACGCACATCACGGGTGGCCGTAGCGCCAACCGCATATGTATAAAGGGAGAACATATTGGCGATTTAAAGTACAACAATTGTTTTTTTCGTGCGGTTTTTTTGTTTTTGTTTTTTGCGCAAGCTGTTTACCCATGCTTTGTGGAAAATATCGAGTCTCTTTTGACCAAATTTCTGAATTCGACCGAGGAAGAATAATAGCCTATAGGGATTGCAGATTATCCTTCGGAGAAATGGGTCAACGTCTTGGGTGAAACCAATCAACTTGGATGCGGATCTGTCATCGCTGGATGCACCAACGGGGCCGATTGCACACACTTCGTTGCACCGCTGCCAGTGATAACAGGTGGATTGAGCGCATGGTAGTGTTGGATCACGCAGCCACATCATGAACCATGGCACAACGGATTGAATCTGTTACATATCATTCGGTGACCACTCGTACCATTAGACGCCGTTTGCGGCAGAGTGGAATGTCCGCAAGGCTTCTATTGCTTCGTTTACCCTTTAATGGAAACCAAAGGCGTTTGCACGGCCAATGGTGCGAAGAACGGTGGACATGGACAATGATATGGAACGACATTATGTTAACTGATGAATCCTGCTCTGCCTGCATATGCCGATGTTCGGATTCGAGTTTAGACACCGTGGTAAGAGGCTGCTGAACTGTTGCGTTATGCATCACCACACCAGGTATCATGGCTTAGGTGGTAATTGAAATTCCACCCCCACCTCTGTACGCTTCCGGTACACTAAACAATCATTCTACACATCCTGAGTTTTGGAGCCCGTGGTTTTCCTATACATTCAGCGCTTGCCATCAGTAATATTCCAACGGGAAAATACACGACCACATATGACACGCAATATTCAAAGTTCTTCTTACCCATCAGATTGATTGCTTCCCCTTGGGCCCCTTGTTCTCTCGATCTAATCGAAACGTGGTCCATGGTTGCCAACGTGGGGAACACCACCTGCTGCTACACCAGATTACGGCTATGTGAAGCCGCTGACTGCTTTTACCAAGGACACATCCAAAGCCTCTTTGATTCTATGCCGAGGCGTGTGGCAGTGGTTATAGCCAACAATGGTGGCTACACTAACTACAGGTTTTGTCATCATCCACACGTCACAAGAGGCTGTAATTTTAATCGTTTGATCTTTGTACAACGTATCACAACTGCCAAATAAATTTCTCTGTGATATCTCTGGGCCTTCTTGGTGTCACATTTTGTGGGGACAGTAGTGTAGGAACATTCTGATTCGAATGAAAAACTTAACATCCCCAAAAAATATATATATTTATTTAGTACGCTTTTATGAAATTCCATTTTTGAACGTAGTGAGTAATCTCAAATGTGACAAAATCAACGCAAATTATATACGCACACATTTTTATCGTAAGGGATGTCTTTTATAGCTCTCTTTTTCTTTCGTTTACGAGGTCGTATGAAAATCAAGACATAAATATAACTTAAACACTTAAAAAAATTATTACCTCAATTTATTCACACACACAAATGCGATTCTACTGCCGATAAAGTCAAACCCGATTCTCTCACTTAAATTAACAATAAATTTTCCTATTAAAACAGACATCCTAGCTTTGTTCAGAACTTTGGAAAATTCAAGAGGAGCAATGGAATGATTTTAGCAAAATCTTTGTAAAGTCTCAGAACTAGGCCTTTTATTTACTGAAGTCCCATGGATATGACTGCTGTGACATTATCAGGTGCTAAAATAGTCCTCTTTCGATTTATACACGCGCACGGCTGGCATAAATGCATTCCAAATGAAGATATCGATTCCTTTTTACTACAGAGCATCTGGTTGCCAGATTATTTCACTCCATGAATACATAATACTTTGGGGGAAATGGTATTCTTGTATTTTATGGCTCTACTTATAGATTGGGAAAGTTTATTTTGGGAAAATGGAAACAGAATTTTTTGCTGGGGTAAGTAGTCGAGAAATTTCAAGGGAATGAAATAGTTTTCTTTGTCTGTAAAATTTACAATTTTTTACTTCTTCTACACTTTTTTCTTCTTTTTTTTGCAATTGAACAATTGCTTGGGTTTGTATAAGAGGCATATCTGATACAAATGCAACTAAACTTTTTTTAAAGGTTTCAGAGTTAAATATAGTTTAGAGATCCTAGTATTCAATCGTCTGTAAATATTTAAAACCACCCATAGAAAAGTTAGATTTAATGGAATTCCACAACAATAAAATTTTACAACAGAGCAAAATAAACGTATAAGTTTATTTTAGTGAAATTGTTGTTTTGTAATATCTCCTTTCTTTTATAGGTATCTACGTTCGGAACCGTGACATTGCAAAAGCATATAAACAAATATATGTATTTTTTTGAGATTGTTACAATAAAAATTATTTAAATGTAATTTCTTTGGCAAAAAATGAAGAAAAAATGGCATACTTCAATAATAATGATATTTTGCCCTGATACAGTTAACAGTCACTAGCTTGTTACAGAGTCTGAACTAGGATTTTTAAAATAAATTGCTTAAAAGAGAGTTAATTCATATTTTAATATGTCAGAGTGGAGAAATTAAAAAAAAAAGACCAGTTATTATTTCAATTGATAGTAACTCTGAAAATAATGTGAATTTTTCCAAACTCGAAGTTCAAGCTCTTTTGAGAATTCTTAGCTATACATAGGAAAAACATTATTATATTATATGTGTATCTTCTATAAAAGAAAAATATTTTAATATGTGTAACTTTTTCGACATTTTTTGTCAAAAAATTGCGTTTAGAATTTTTTTTATTGTAATAATATTCTTAAAGCAATTTTATGTGCATATTCTAATTCAGGGGACATAAATATCAAAAAGTTTTCCTTTCATACGCTTTTATAAAATCACGAATCCAAATATATATATATATATATATAATCACTGTAGCAAATCCTGTTAATCATGTAATAAATAAGAGATTGGCAGTAGGCCTTATAAATCTCCATACACCAGGATTATTAATTATTTCAACAAGTGTTTTAACAATGCATAAATTTTTTCCCGTGACTTTATTTTTCACATAACATCACAGATTTTCGATGGGATTCAAATTTGGAAATTTACCTAATCAGTCAAGCTCTTGGAGTTTCTTTGTCGTAGTACAGTCCTAAACAGTCCTTTATCTAAGACGCAAAGCCCCATTAGGCACAAAAATTAGCCATTCATGTGAGGAACTTTATTTTCTCATGTAACAAATTAATATATCGATTTTCGTTAATGGAAGTTTCAGAGGCCGGAAATACAGAGTAACAATACTTGATGCAGACATAGCGTCCCTTACCACCTGACTTGGAGGATGTTTCATAAGTGAGTTATACATACACATCTTTCTATGAACCCGACTGCGTGAACCCACTTTCGTAGCTAGTCCTGAGTGGGCTCTGTATCAAAGTTTTTTAGGGGCCCCTTTCTAAGAGCTCCTTAATATTTTGAGATTTTTTTTCTTACACTTTTGGGGGCCCCATTGATACGGTGGTCCCTGGGTGAACATTTGTAGATAAACAGAAAACTTCTCCATACTTGACTGGTTAGAAAATAACATCGCGCTCCACTGCTTCATTGTTAATTTTGATATTGTCTGGTCAAAACCAATCGTTTGTTTTTCATATTTGTAGTAAATTGAGGATTTCTTGCTAGTTTAATAAATCAAAACCAGGGGCATAATGTAATCCAAATCAGTGGATTCTAGGGGGCTCAAAACCTGCTAAACGCCAAATACGCAATCCTTTTGAAATCCGACGGAGTCCCAAACCTGATTTTGCAGGAGGGACTTCTTCGTTACGCCACTGATCAAATGTCTTGAAATCGTACTCAAACTAACCCTGGTACTCTTTGACGCCAGAATACGTTTAATTTTATTGCAGAAGTTTCTGAGACATTTACGACCTTCTGAGACATTACGACATTTTCCTTGTCGCATGATCGATATGTGCATTCGTTTTTCTTGTCCGATCATTTCTTTTAAACTCAGAAAGTTTTTTCCAAGATTTTGAATTCACTGACTGCTGGATGAACAGCTATCTTACTCAGATTTACATTCTTACTTATTTCGTGTTCTGAAAATCCAACTCTATACTATAGCTATTTCTTATGTGTATATATATTCTTTTCGAGTCTATTATTTCATTGTTTTTATGAAAGTTGCAACGTTACAAGGGGAAAATTTGAATAGATTTTGCACGAAGTTAATATTTCGTCACGTTACGTAAAGGTTTCCAACAATAATACAATTTATTACAAAAGGTAAATTTTACTAGGAGTAACTATTTCATTAGAATAAAGAAATGAGATATGTTTTCATGGATATGTTTCTTCGTTCCATTAAATAGTATGTTGATGTTAATATATGAATGCTGTTGCTTTTCATGAAATTTTTGTTATTTTTCATACCACGAGAGTCATCATTTTTTATAAAGAATGCTGTTTCGAACAGGGAACCAAATTATATCCTCAGCTCCTTTCTTTATTAACCCCTTTTTTTTTTAACTAAATATTCCAAGAAAGGCACATTTTTTTACTGCGTATAACTAAGCACAACACAGAATGTAAAATTAAAAGAAAATTTTATTTTAATTTTCAATTTTAAAATTTTTACCTATTTTTTATAATTGTGGTACACAAACCCTATATGTTTTTTTAATACATTCTTCATGCTATAAAGAATATTTAATGTATTTTAAAAGAATTTCTCTCATATTTACAAAAAAAATATTTCATGTTCGTACCTCTTTTTCAAACGGTTAAGGATTTTGTGTGTGTGTGCATATACTATACATGCACACACAAATTGAAACATGGTGTAATTCTAAGTCTTACATTGAAATGGGAACAGAGGGAATTTCGGCTTGTTTGAACTATCTTTATACTATGTTCATTCCTTCTTATGCAAAAGATTGCACATTGCCTTGTCAATACTTGTTCTTTATCGAATATTTTCAAGAATCTAAATTCCTGCCTTCAATGAAAAATTCCCGTCCTCACCACAAAGAATATCCCGTATGAGAAATATTTCAGTACCATGGACAAGCTGTATCTCTTAGAAACACTAGCACTAATAATCTCACCATAAGAATGAAAAATGTGTGCAAATCAAAGATAGAAAGATGAAAATATCAGTGCCCGTACAGCGTATCGGTTGGGGACAGCTTTCGGTAGCCCGTACGGTGTACGGGCGAACCAGTTTAGCTGTTAAAAAGGCATAAGCATACAGTAAGATATGGATTAATTTTCATCACAAAACCTTTAAAGTATTTTTTGCTGAAAGCGTTATTGCAAAACGAAGGAAACTGCGAAGTGCTGCAATACCTACTGAAAAATCAAATGTTTTTCGTCAAAAAGGGATAAAAAACTGAGTGCTGAGTTTATTAACAAGAAAAGAGAGAGAGAGAGAGAGCGAGGAATTGACGTTTTTCCCGTTTTTTTAAGTACAGTATTACAGATGCATTACTTTTTCTTTTGCAATCAAGCAAAATGTTGTCATAAAAGTAGCACTTATGAATTCTCGTAGCCCTAAAGATTCTTTTATTTTATTGCGTTTCCAGAAGAAAAAAGGATCGAATCTTACGGTTCCAATCAATTACATAAAAAATTCTATTTCCCTCAAGCTCCGAACATAAAAAACACCCCAGTAGACAAAAACAGAATCGCATGCATACTTTAGAAAGAATGATTTAACGACAAACGATTTTTTACCAGTCACTACCAGAGGTCATAAATATTCCCTCCTCACTTTTTCAAAATCGAACTGGCAGCGGATAATCACGAAGACTTCTTTTCTGAGAATCGGAACACCTGTGTTCGCTTTTGCTTTTTCCTGTAATAACAAGTGATTCGTGTGTGCGGCAACAGAGTTCTGCTTTAAGCCCCACCCCTTCTATAATAACGCGGGAATCTTTATCGTCTGCCTTTTTCAGAAGAGTGTTTCATTTAAATATTCAACCTCTCCCCCCCTTCAGGCGTTTTATCATTACTTTTTTCTTCACTTCGTCTCATTGAAAAGGACCGCCTGAAACTTTTGTAGAACGTGCTGGAAATGACAGGGAACGTAAATTCGCTTTTCATGTTCCTTTCTCAGAAATAAAAGATTCTCATCTTTTTTGTATGAATGAATCTATTCTAAAATTAATTCTTTGTCTTCATTGCTCGTTACTTCCATTTTCGCCGTATGATTGTTAAATAATATTTCGCATTCATGACCATTTTCGGTACTTTATCTTATAATGATACACTTGGAAGGAATCGTCATCATTATGTTGAATGAAATAAGTTTTTAAACCTTAAAGAGCTTTTTACTATTCTATTTTCAACTAGTAATTATTAGATGTTTAAATATACGCTTCTGTTTTTTTCTGCAGTCAAAAACATTTTCTTTTAAATTTATTGTACATTTGGGGGATTTCTTCGCCGATAATTAGTTTTGTCAATGTTATTTTAATGTAAAGATTACTCCTTTTTTTACCCAGTTACTCATTACAAGAATAAAATTAAATTAAGAGTTGATTGTTCTTAGTGTCCTCTTTGCATTGGGAAATAAATTAACCCTTCTTTATATGGCCATTTTTTCTAGTTCTGTTGAGATACGTCAAAACTACTTTTTGGAAAAAAATTCATTTAGCTTATTACCTAAAATTAATCTGATTTTTAATGCCATTTTTTTGTGAGAAGTAGGTTTCCCATCGTCCACAGGGAGCTACTCAAAAGTAGAACACATCTGATGTTTTTCATTTCTTTTAAAATCGCATTACATGATATTTATGAAATATAATTTGCAAATGCTAAAATCTGCAAACGGAATTATAAACTAGATATACAGTCGGACCTCCATTTTACGAATATCTGTTTTTCGAATTTCTCTGTTTTACGAACTATTTTCTGAAATCGAGAACATTTTGCTATTTTCATCGTAAAATAATCTCTACATAGCGAAGTGCATTTTCTATTTAACGAACTTTTTCTCTTGTGATTCGATTTTTATTTTACCTATTTTTAAAATATTTCTAGGAATTTCAAACTACTTTCAAACTCTTTCGATGCATTTTATGGTGATCAATGACCTTGAACTGATTTTGCCAGGAGCCTAACACACCGAGAATAATAAATGTCCTGTAATTTTTTAAACAAGAAGCTGAAACAAAATTAACAGATTTTATCAGTAATTAAATTTAAGGATGTATATGGTAATGCATGCTTAAGATTACTGGTTTCAAAATAATGTATGTTTAAAATTACTTGTAGGCTCAAAACTAGAAAATGTCATTAAATTCATTAATTTTAATATAAAATTATTTTTTGTAAAGTTGAAACTACAGTGTATTCCTGGACAATGCTTGTTTTTCTTGTAGATTTCTTTTTGATGGATAAGAGATATAAAATAAATAAGTATTAACTTACAAAAAAAAGGTGTGAAGAACTACTTTTTTACAATACATAGTATTTATGCATTTAAAATTTGTTTTGTGGTGTTTAAAAAGTATCTTAAAAGATAAATCTGTATTTAAGGAATTTTTCAACAGAACGAACTTTTTTGGGGAGGTTTAGCGACTTCGTTAAATAGAGGTCTGACTGTATTTTTTATTAAAAAATTTAAGAGTTTATACATATAGAGAGAGCATAGAGCAGGGGTGGCGAACCTTTATAGATGAACGTGCCATTTTTTCTAAAGAAATGTTTCATGAAGTATAGACGTGCCGTCAAATAGTTTTAACTTGGGATTATGGGGGAAAAAATAAAACTAAATACTAACAACTCAAAACTACGAAACAATACATTTTGCACTGTATAGTATTAAATATTTTAGTTATACGTGTAATTCAAATTTAAGTAACATTAGTGTGACTTCTGTTGTTGAAGATTAGATGATAAATAACATATTAGGATTGTAAGATGTTACTTTTAGCAGCAGGCAAGCTGAATTGGAATCATTTGCCAAACGGTTTCTAAGTGAGTCTCTTTAATGCTATTCATCTCTGAAAATGATGACTCTCAAGCAGAGGTAAATGAAAAGTATGGTTAAAATACCATGAGCCAACTACTTCGAACTGTTAAGGTATCCGACTACGTTCGGAACCGTGATTTTGCATTTAGTGTCATTTAGATTAGAATACATGTATACAATTGTTTCAAGGACATTATGACAAAAACAATTATTTAAATACAATATTTTGGCAAAAAATTAACTTAGAATAACCTTTCTTCCAAATGTTCTCCTTTTGTAAAAAATGCTTCTATTGTATTAATATTTTATCTGTATTCAGCTTAGACCTGTCTACAGAGGCTCAACTAGAATTTTTGAAATGCATAACTCGGAAGTCGGTTTATCCATGTTTTACGAAAACAGAAGGGAGAAATTTTAAGAAAATACGCCGAAAATTATTTCAAATGGTTGTAACTCTGAAAATAATGTGAATTTTTCAAAATCATAGTTGAGCCTCTGTACAGAGGTCTGAGCTATATACAGGCAAAATATTAATACAATAGAAGCATCTTTTACAAAAGGAGAACATTTGGAATAAAAGGTTATTCTAAGTTAATTTTTTGCCAAAATATTGTATTTAAATAATTTTTTTTGTCATAATATCCTAAAACAATTGTATACATGTATTCTAATCTAAGTGATACTAAATATCATGAAAATTATCCATCTATGCGCTTTTTTACAATCATGGTTCCGAACGTAGTCGGATACCTTAAATGTGTCTGGGATCCGTTTTACAGACAATGTACTACATACAACTGTTCCAGAACATAAAACACACATCGCTTTGTCACCTTTACTAGTCATGCCATATTTCTCGGTCCTCCAAGATTGAAATTCTCTGTTATATTAACCATCTTGCACTTATTGTTTTTTTTCCTGAACTAGCCATGTTAAATAACGGTTAGAAATCTTAAATATAACACAAATAAACTTTAAAATACAGCAGTCTCAACGAAATCTACTACGCTATGTGTAGACAAACTTCGTATAGTTAGCATTTGCATTCTAGGACGTAACTAAGTCAGGACAATTACAAACGAGTGAGCTCCCCGCCGCACCAAAAACCAATCACTCGCATTTAAACGTAATACTTCATCGTGAACTTTGTTATTTTGAACTAAAATGCAAACCGTTTTGAGTGGTGGCGTGCCCAAAATATTGTGTCGCGTGCCATTGGTTCGCCATCCCTGCCATAGAGTGTCAGAAAACTGGGATCAGCACATAATGAGATATTGCAAGCTGTGCAAACGTATTTTGTTCACTTTTCATGTGGTTTAGTAGAAAACAAACTGCAACGATTATATGTTTTCTTTGTTTAGTTGGCATATGATCTCCAACTTGAGTCAATCGTACGTCCTTCGGAACAGCTTTCTTGTTGCTCAGGAATCTTGCAGATCGTCCTTTTTGTATAAGACTTGAAAATCCTGAAATCGTTTGTCGGGCTAGCAGCACAAATCATAGATGGAAAAATAGCTTTCCATTTGCATTTAAAAATTAATGAAGTTGGTGAGAAGTATATTTACCACAGCTGTATAAAGGATTAAGAAATAATTTTTGTTCATGTACTAAAATATTAGTATACAATAGATAAAAAAGGGATAATTATCAGCAATACAACTTCATAGTGTTTTTTTTTCTTCTTATTTTAGGCTTATTTAGAACGCATGGACTTTTTAAACATTCAAGTTTGAATAATTACGCCAAAATAGTACATCAAAATATTGATTTTTATATAACTAATGGCTTATTTATTCATTTCTGTCTTGTAGGTTCTATCTTAGTGATTTAATTACAAATGGACGGTTACCATTTGCATAGCTTGAATCGCGCGAAGGTTGATCCTAATTATAAATCAAACAGCTCTAATTAACAACAGAGATAGAACAATTGTAGGCACTTACGTATTATATCGTCGATCAGTTTCGCCAATTTTAAAAAACGTCGCCAAATGCCGCGATGTGCAGCCAGTAGTGGAAAACTATTACTGTGCCTTGTGCTCGCGCATGCTGAAATAACCATTTCTTATGGGTTGTACTGAAACTGATCATGCTCAAACACAATAATCTTAATAGCGCATGCTAGGTAAAAGTGAACATTAATTATAATTTGTAATATTCTTTGATTTTTTTTTTTTTTGTAAAGTATGATTAAAATTTTGAACCTATTTTCTCCGGAAGAGAAGAAAGCTGTGGAATATTTCCAAATATACAGTCTAATACATAAGTACCGAAAAACTAAAGGTTTTAATCAAAATGGTGACCATCGTGAATCTGCAAGACAACTTTTAGTTTGGTTATCATTCGAATTTATTTGGCGTTGTCTGCATAAAGAGGACTCATTTTGAAAGAGCAGTTACGGTGGTTTCGACGCCTGAATAATCTAGTTATTATATCTTTCGTTTATTTCAAACGTATGTGTACAAACGTTGTTTACTAAAATCTCCATATTTTTTTAAGGGGAACTACCCTCATATTTATATTGTAGAACTAAATTCTTCAGTCAGAAATTTGCATACATTCTGAATTAAACATTTGACCCGTGATTATCTATTAATCTATCAATCTTAACCAACAAAAATCCTTGTTAACTGCATTATTCATTATTTATTTAATCAATATAGAACATTCGAGAAGTTTTTCCCAATATCTCATTGGGGATAACGATGTTTTGGGTTTTAAAGCTAATTGTAGATACCTGATTTATTTGAAACTTTTGTATGGAATGTGCATTATGACCCTTTTTAAATAACTTCAAGCTTTTATATGTTTTTTAATATTTTTTTCTATTGCAATTAAATTTTAAGTCCTTATGTAGTTGTTCCTACATTACCTTCTTCAACATATGAATTTATAAAAGCCTTTAGGAATACAAAGAATAGTTAATTAAATTTGGATTTGAAAATTTCATTTTGATAAAATATTCATCATTCATAATTCAAGGGTTGAGAGAGAGAAAAATATATTTCGTTCATCATACACATTCAAAAAATCGATTTTTCAGTTTTAGTATTAAAAAAGTAGTGCTAAGTTTTCTGAATATAAAAATGTATAACACGTTTATGTTCATTTATAAAATAACTTTAAAGTTTGAAAAAAGCAATTGACAAAAATGTAAACAAACATTTACAAATGTTTAATTTTTTCACTTTTTCTCAAAAGCATAATTTATTTACTTTTAGGTACACTTTAAAAACCATAGGACACAGGATACCTGTACAAACATTGAACCTATTTTTTTCAGTCGAAGTAGTACATGGTTTTTAAAAAAATAGTTTTATATATGAAAAAGGGGGAAAAATAGAAATTTTCAAAATTACGAAGTTTTATAATTTTTTTTAAAGAAACTAACTTAATATTTTACTAAAAAAATTAGGTTCACTATATTTTGTGTATTGCTTTATACATATGCAAAAAACGTTTTGCATATTTAAGAGATTCTTTTTGAAAAAGGTACCTAAAGATAAGCATGTATTATAAGATCTCAAAAATCATGTCCAACATAAATTAAACAGAAGTTAAAATTTTTTTAAAACTAAAAAAATTATTTTTGTATTTCTACAGAACGCGATTAAAATATTTTTATTAAGATCACAAAAAATCTAAGCTCTATTGGAAATTTTTTAAGATATATGTCCCATAAACACAGGGTCTTAATTTTGGCATTTTACTCTTTTGAGCATGTCCTGGTACCTTTAAACATATATATATATATATATATATATATATATATATATATATATATATATACTTTAACAATAAAATCCAAATAAATTACAAAGATAATTTTAAAATATCAACACTCAGTTAATTTTTAATTTTTTATTATTTAATTTAATTGAATAAAACATGATGAAAGTGAGAAAAGTAATTTCAAATGTGTTTAGATAGAAATTATTGTATCAATCACAAACCCAATGCGTGATTTATGATATAAAAATCCGGTTAATTTAAAAATGTTCCTTTATTTGACAATTTTAGTGAATATGGTGCATTTTGTGATTTTATAAAGACTCAGTTGACGTATAATATAAGTTACGCTAGTAATTTTTTGGTGCTAACTTTATTGAATGAACAAGACAATAAACATGAAAATTCCTATTTAAAATCTTAAATTGAAAATATTTGTTTTAGGAGTAAAATTTAAATTGGTTACTCATTTGTTTGATTGCTGATTTTGAAATTGCTTTTTTGTTGAATTAATTTGGGTAGAAATTTTCTTAAATTTCTTTTTCCCTTCAAAATATTGCATGAATTTATTTGTTGTAATCTTCCACTGTACTTAAAATGCTATTTTTCCAAACTGGAACCTGACTCTATTGACAAGAAGTAAGAGTAAGATAGAAATTTAAAACATAGAGGTAATATTGTTATTTATTGTAGACATTGCTCTTATTACAAGGTTGACTTCTTCAATAAACTAAAATAGTTCGTATACCAGTATCAAAAATAAACACAATAACGATATTAATTCAAGTAAACATCATGTAAAAAGAAGCTGTCTTCTGTTCATCATTTTTGAGCTGAATAATGTATTCGAATTTGTGTTTAATTTTATTATATTATACCGAAAGAGTTTTTTTTTGTGACAAACCATGATTATATGGAACCTGGTTTTCATGAGGGCAATATCCACGAATCCTTTAGATTTACAGCCCTCTAATACTTTGTAATTGTGCTCGTTCTCACCGAAGGAGAATCATAACAACCTCAGGGACAGTGGTCGATTTTTCATGTTAAGGAATAATTTCGTAAATGACAGAAATGTTTCAAAAATCAACCAGGGAATTATTTCTTTTTTTAACTGCCTCATCAACATAATGTCAATGATCCCCATAGACGTCAATCATTGAACCGAACTCTCTTGTTTGCAAGCGAGTTTGGTTATAAATTACATCCATTTCTCTTACTTTCTTAACCTTAAAGGTCCTGATCAACAGTTGAACAGCACGTTATTTTGTAACTATTATCCGACGACACATGATAGTGTCAACCTATAATAACAAACAAAATAATTAAAGAAGGTGGCAGAACCTAAAGTCCTTGTCTCGAAAAAGTAACTCTTCTTCCCTAAAAAACCTAGCCGTCTCCTAAAGATAAATAACCTCTGACTATTAAGTTAACTGTATAAATAAAGATAGGAAATATTGATCTGGATTACAGTTAATATGTGAAAATTTGGTAACAAAAAGATTTTGGGTCGAAAATGGTAACAATACTTTGTAAGAATTATTGTCTAAGGCAATAACACAATCATACTGAGCATTTTTTTTTCCTTATATTTCTTTTTAATGTGTGCAGTTATAGTACTTTTCTTCATTAATGTTTTAAATTATTTTCAAACGAAGAAAATCCTATTTGAAGCTTATCTACTTAAAGTTAAGACCTAAAATAGAATATTTAATATATATTTAACAAATCATAAATTCACATTTAAACTTAATTAAGCTCTATCACAATTCATTTGCAATGATTATTTGAATGAAATTTGTGTTTCTGAATTTATTTCTTTTATTGAAATATAAATGATAACAGCAACTAAGCAACACACTGAGAACAGTAAAGTATAGAATAAATTATTCACGAATCATTTATCTAGGAACTTCTTTGAAATGTGTTTATAAAAAATTAATATACGTTATCCCTTACTACAACTAACTTGGATTTATCAATTTGCATGTCATCAATTTTTTGTCTTTATATCACATTAAAATTAAATTTACCTTGAAATTTCAATGCAAAAAAGTATGGAGAAACTTATTTGTAGCTGGAATACACTAAATGCTGTGTAGTAATGTCATTGTACACTCAACTTTTACAGCGGTCATGTTGGCTAGTGAAAAAATTCAGAGAAAGCTATCAGTTTTCGTGTTGTTGATCATTTGCCTATGTTCAAAATGCTGTGATCTGTCACCATTAACTCTGATAGGATCTAAAAAATTATCTTTTTTTAAAATTTATTATATTTTAAATATATTTTATGTATTACACATTAAACTACAAATAATAGCGAAATATATAATACTGATGCAATGGATATTCCAGTGCTTCTCAAACTTTCAATAATTGTGACCCAATTTTCAATCATAATTTTCATCGCCTCCTACTCCTCCGTACAATAACAATGCATTGAATTCAATAATATTATACTTTGACGCTAAATCTACAATATAACGTTAATTATAAACGTACGAATTATCAAGATAAGTATTAAATTTTGTATATAATTTTATATATGACAAGCCCGTGGGGTCACGCATAATTATTAAACTTGTGTAACCCCCTGTTGTTTAGACTCCTCCCTAATTAATCGTAGAAAGAATTTCGTGCTCTCTAGCGGGTAGAACAATCTTCAGTGATGGTGAAGCTTCGGAACTGTAAGGACGTACGAGCATGCGTCCCAATCCCTTTCAATTTTAATCTAAACGTTAGTTCTCTACTTATGTATGTAAATGATTTTTTTTGTTTAATAAACATATTTTATAATTAACTAGTGGACTTAGTTAAGAACCCCTTCTTCTAATGTCCCTTTTTTACATTGAGTCACACCGCTTATAATTTGGGGCCCAACGTGGGGCTCGAACCCACGACCCCGAGATTAAGAGGTCACACCCCTTGTCCTTAGTACTTTTAAATTAATTATTAAATGCATTGTGCAATACTGATACATTTATTTGTATATTATATCAGTGTAAATGTGTATTTAATTTTCATTATGCCAGAATGTAATTCGTTTTGCTTGCTTTCAGTAAATCAATAATATTTTTAAATAATCTTATTTTTCATTTTTCGATATGCTCGCGCTCCCTACGTGGGGTTATCAATCCCTCTCCCAGTTGAGAAATGCTGGGCTATTCATAATACGGTTTTATCTTTAATGATATTTCTAATCCAGACCAGCTCATTTGTATACGGTCCCTCAGTGGATCCACGGTCGTTCCACTGATATGTGAGGCGAGAAATAAATTGAAGGTGTGCTCTGAGACTAAGGAAGTTGCAGAAAATACCCGGACGTAAATTAACTAGCTTCGGGCATATCCATTTACATTCGGAGGAAAATAGTTTTACTTTTATTACTGAGCACTGAAAAGCGTGTTTCGGCCATTATAAGGCACGTTCCGAATGAGTCTTCTGAGACTTAGGGTTGCGAGAGTTAAACTGATAACACAATTTATTCGGGGATGAGAAAGGAAATTTGCTCTTCCATTTGAAAGATTTTTTGAGTGTTTTGTTCCGAATGTGTTTTTTTAGTTCTTTTTTTAAAGGTATTGTTTAGTTCTTCTGAGAAAGAGAAATTTAAAAATACTTATTTCGATAGCGTAGGAAGTGAAGTGATCGATATTTCCAGTTATTGCAGTTAGGGCTTCCTTCCTATAAAAGACATGTTTACGGTGAAATAGATTAATTTCAATTATTGGATATAAAAAAGGGAAGAAAGCATTACAATAAGCGATACTAAAGGTAAATAATAAAGAGTGTCCTTATTGAAATAGTATTTCGTAGGATATTTTGCTGATTCTTTTTCCATATAAATGAAGAGGCCATCTTTGCATAAAATTTCATTTATTTAAAGAAAAAGGGCGTTTGGCAGTGGATCAACTCAAAAGGGCTCCAGAATACTTTCCCGCAAAATATTCAAAAGCATATTACATTAAAAATGTTTGCCATGATGTATAGAGCTATATTTATGTTTATGGAAATACTCAGTCCATAATCTTAAAATTATAAATACTTGAATCCCCGCAATAGCTTTAAGATAACTGACTATGCTTACAACAGTGATTTGATAAAATCGTATATATATATAGCAGTAAATAAATTAAAAAGAGGACTAATAAATCCTAAAACATCTTCAGATCAAACCAAAAGAACCAAGAACATGGAACCATTACAAACCAAAAAAAGAGAAATTTAGCTAGAGTGGAAAGAACTACTATGATTTCCCGAGCTGTTACTGGCTTAGGACAGTGAGACAGGGTTAAACAGTGTTTTGTGAGATCTCAACCTTCCCCTACAGCGGAAATTTTCGACATAATAGCACATGAAATAATCCAAGGCAAAGGCCCAAAACCCACGTGGTTGAATATAACAGCAATAAAATAGAATTGGAATAATAAATAACTATTGGAATCTGGGAGAAATAGACATATATATAGTGTCACTTGATTTAGCAACATTATATATAAATTGTTTTAAGATTATTATTAGAGTAACAAATTATTTTAATGCAATATTTTGTACAAAGGATTTTTTATATATTTTAGTATCACTTGAATTACCGGTATACATAAAAATTGTTTAGAGAATATTATTAGAGGAAACAATTATTGCAATGCAATATTTTTAACAAAAAATCAAGAAAAGTAACATATTTTCAAAACATTCTCCTTTTATAGAAAATGTTATTATAACAATAATATTTCACCTGCATATAGCTATGACTTCTGTAAAGAGTTTCAATTAGGATTTTTGAAGTATATAATTTAGAAGGGGATTTATTCATATTTTACTGCATCATAGCGGAGAAATTTGTATAACAAACTCCGGTTATTATTTCAATTGATAGTAACTCTGAAAATAATGTGATTTTTAAAATTTCTAATTCAGGCTCTGTACAGAGATAATTCCTAGGAAAATATTATTAGTAGAGAAGCATTTTCCATAAAATTAGATTTTAAAAATATATTATTTACTCTTTCTTTTTTTTGCCGAACAATTACGTTAAAGTAATTTTTTACTTTAATAATTTTATTAAAGCAATTTTATATGCATATTCTAATTAAATGACCCCAAATACCCCCCCCCCCGTTATACATTTATACTTTTTCCAAACCCGGGTTTCCCAAACTAGTCATTTAAAAATTTAATTTTTACAATGAGTTTCCTTTTTTTATGCAAAACCCTTTGATGAAAAAAATAAAGTTATATTTGTAAATTTTAGACATTTTTAATTGTTTTTACAAGCACATAAAGTATTATCACAAAAGGTTGCTTATACGAGATTTTTATGATAATCTTTATATATAAAAATTACGTGTAAATTTTTTCCGATGGACTCCAAAACTATAACCAATCCTATAATTTTTTGCATATTTTGTGTCATTTTATCCAATTAACTCTTTATCTCCCGTTTGTTTTGCATTTTTTTTTCATGCTTTTTTTTTTTTGATCACTACAAAAATTAAGGGGGTATAAAAACAAAATAATCAATTTAGGAAAATTTAATTTGAGCAAATTAAATTTAAATTTAAAAGATATTCCTGTAAAAAAATTATAAAACTTTCTTTTAAAATAAAAGTCAAATATTTTTCAAAGGGTTTTCATTAACATAAAAAAAAAAAGACTTTTAAAACTTTAATTAACTTTTTTTTTGAAAAAAAAAAGATAATCTTCCAATCCGCTGAAAACTTCCTACTGAAAAAGCCACGCTATAAAATATTCGCCTTCCCCCTAAAAACTCATCATAGAACCCCTCCCGCCATATATCTTGAAGAGTGGGTTTCAAAAAAAAATTTCTGCTAAGTATGTAAATATTTAAAAATGTTTATTTTATTAATTTTTTTGGAGGGACTTATAAGTACCGTCGGTAGATAAAGGGTTAAAATAGAGGATAGTTTTTATCTCAGTTTTTGCCGTCATTATTTTTTTATTGCAGGAAATGCGTAGAATCGGGGAAACAGGAAAATTCGCAAAATGTCGGAATTGTGAAGAACTTAATTTTTTTTCCTTTAAGACAGAAATATTTTCTCGTACTTTTTTCAATTTATTGCTTAAAAAATAATATTAATTTTTGAAATTCATAAAAAAATACATAAATATAGTGTAAGTGAAAGAAAACTGAAAAAAAAAGATTACTCTAATTACTATGTATTAATATTAAAATATAAAAGTTATAAACTTTAAGTGCAATTATTTAGTAATTCTTTAGGATCATTAATTGCATGTCTGGAGAATTTATCTCGAGTTATATATAATGGAATATATTACAGTTCTGTTTGTAAATTTTAAAGAAATATCAATAAATTACCTCACGTAACACAAAATAAAACCAGAAATTCTAATTACGAATTTGTATTAACACTTCTAAGTCTTAAATCACTTATTGGAATGTATATTTTTTATTCGTTTAACTTTTAATTCTAATAACTAACTATAAAAAGAGTTAAGACCGTATTATCTATTTTCTTTTATTAATCATTATCTGCTCTCTTTTCTCTCTGCCTTTCTCTTTCTTATATAGAGTAAAAGCATATGTGCATCTAAAAATGTCCATATGCTTTTATGCACACATACGATTAATTTAAAATAAATTAAAATAAATTTCAGTATGTACTGCAAAATTCTATAAGATACTTGATTTTTTACAATTTTTTATTTTAACAGAAAAAGTTCTGAAATGTATTTGAGGTATATAGCTTGGTAATATAATGTATTAGAACCTTTTCTTTCGTTTCAATTTGGTAGTAAATGATTAACCTGTATCCGATCATATAATTGGTATTTATCTAAACTAATAGCAATTTTATAGTTTTAGTAGTTTTTCTGAAGTTTAATGTAAGTTATTTTAAAAGAAGTTTAACTGAATTTATTAGCTATACAATTTTTGAAATCGGAGCATTTTTACCCTTAAGTTATTATTACTTTGTTATCATTTTAAAATTATTTATATTAAACTTTTCGCGGTGACGTACTGATCAACGGAATACGTTGTGGTGACGGGTGTGTCACATATGTATCAATTGCAAATGCCACCAGAAGCTGGGTGATACACAGGTAAATCAGGTTTCGAACTGGTTCTACAAGTTTGCCCGTCAACACGGAAAAGTGCATTGAATGGCCTGTCGTTCAATAAGGGGTTTTGGGAGTGTGCATATATGACATACCCGTCGCGAAAGGGTTAATTTTGCTCAAAAAAAATAACACAGTTAACTTCAAGTAAAGAGATTTATAAAATAAATGTTTTGGGTGATACAAAATTGCTTCTTTTCAAAGCTACATGAATGATTATTGGTAGAATGTGCAAAGGAATCGAGCTCTCCCAAAGAGGGTTTAGAACTATAAACCAATTCTTTTGGAAAAAATCACCCTCACGTCCAGTTTTTATTGAAAAAAAATCAAAGTTTACATTTTAAACAGAAGAAGACATTAAAATAACATAATACAAATTTAAAGGTACCTATACGATATACGTACGTATACATAATACAAACATACAAAGCAAATATGATGATAATAATAATAAAAACATAAATGGTGTAAGTGAAGGAAGAAAAAGTATACATTATTCCAGCATTCTTACAAATACATAAAAAATGATGAAAAATAATCCAATACAAATGCACCGTACAGACCCAAAGGAAAAAAAGGCAGGAAAAGTAAAAGTAATTAATAGTAACAAAAATAATTTTAAAAAATGTGTTTCTCTCTCTATCTCTCTTTTCGCGCGCGATTCATGTTTTCAGTTGACTACTTCACTTCCTATGGGGCTGCGGTAGTCCAGTGGTCAAGATATCGGATAATGGCAGGCATGTCATGAGTTCGAGCCCAGTACCACTAAAGACCCGCCGTGTAGGGGAAGGATGCACGTTAAATCTGTCGAGAGCTCAAATGTCCTCCCATTGGTGGTGTGGTAGCTAGGAGAGGGGGTGCGAGCTCAGGTGTCGCCCTCGTCATTTGACCATGGCTCAAGATTATGGGGTCCGTCGCCAAAAGCCCTCGTGTAGCTGAACAGTGTGACGTTAATATTCACTCAATCACTTCCTGCGATGATCCACGTTATTTCTGAATTGAGTCAGATCAGAGGTTCCCAAACCTTTTTGTCCCATAAACCCCTTGCCATGTTTTATGGTTTCAGGTAGACCCCTGCTAACCTAATATTAATTTTTTTCAAATTTATTAACTTAAATATCTTTTTGACATCTGGTGCTACGAATTACATTAGAAGAATTAAATTTCTGACTGTAGTGAAGTATAGTGTTTAAAACTTAAGAAGTACATGTTAATGAATTCAAATTAAAATCAAATTAATACATAAAATAACTGAACAACAAACAAAGGCTTTTAATAAGAGGGATGAATCTGCAATAACACAATTTTTCAACCTTTATCATCAATCTTGTCAGGTTTAATCTTAAATCTCCTTTGTTAGTAAGTGTCCAGTTTTTTTCTTTCCCTTTCATTTTTTGTTTTTGAGACCGGAAAACTCACTGAAGCTTCTTCTCACTAGGAAAAGCAATTAAAAATTCTCTCACGATATTGAATAATTTGCGACAAATATCAGACAGATGTCTTTTTAAAGCCAAAACTGTCGACATCCGTTTCTAAACCTTAAGTCTTACGTTAGGACCTATTCTGATCAGATCCTATTGTAACATGACATTCGTTTTTCAAAGTGACTATATGAAATCTCTCATTATCTACTATTGTATTACTATAAAAAAAAAGCAATCTCAAACCTAGTTTCAAAATCCGAGTGAAGGGCATTTACATGTTGAACGTTGGTTAAAATGCTTCAACATACTGTCTGTGACAATTTGAGAAAATTTGCGAAATACAATATTATACTTCTTCAACTTAATTTTGAAAGAAATTCTGAAATGGTGCTTGTCCTAGTAAAATTTATGCTGTCGCCTAATAACCACAAACTAACCTCACTAAATGTAGTAAATATTAAATTGGTAAAGTCGTTTCCACCAGATCAAATTTTCTTTAAAACTAAAGTCACGATCTGGTTTAATGAGAAGCCACTATCATAGACCCCCATTTACACCTCACCGACCCCCCAAGTTATTTTTTTGCTGGTGTGGACCCCTTGCAGGTTGTCGTAGACCCCTGGGGTTCTATATAGACCACTTTGGGAATCTCTGAGTTAGATGCTAAAGCCGACACACGAGTTAATTCTCCTTTCTCTTAATTATCTCACCATGCTTAATAAAGAATTGTGTCTCTTTGTTACATTTTACTTGGACAGTTAGTTTCCCATTGCTTTGCGTACAGTTACCCGCTACCATAACCATTAATCTACCGAGGCTTTCCTCGGTCACATTGATAAGAATAATTTCTCTTGTGCTATAACTTTTCTCTTCTAAAATTAAATTTAAATATTAAGGTATCTACGTTAAAAATAGCAAATTTGGTCAAAACACATTTTTTTGTTTTATTTTAAGGTATCCGACTACGTTCAGAACGCGCATAAATGGGTAATTGTCATGATATTTAGTGTCACTTAAATTAGAATATATGTATAAAAATGTTTTAAGGACATTTTGACAAAAAATATTTAAAACAAATATTTCGGCAAAATACTTAGAATAATTTTTTCCAAATGTTTTCTTTTTGTGAAAAATGCTTCTATTATAATAACATTTTGCCTGTATATAGCTCAGACCTCTCTACAGAGGTTCAACTAGAATTTTTAAAAAAATCACATTAGTTTCAGAGTTACCATCAATTTAAATAATTATTGGCGTTTTTTTCTTAAAATTTCTCCCCTCTGGTGTCGTAAAATATGGATAAACCCACTTCTAAGTTATATATTTCAAAAATTCTAGTTGAGCCTCTGTACAGAGGTCTGAGCTATATACAGGCAAAATATTATTATAATAGAAGCGGTTTTCACAAAAGGAGAACATTTGGAAAAAAAATTATTCTAAGTTAATTTTTTGCCGAAATATTGTATTCAAATATTTTTTTTTGTCAAAATGTCCTTAAAACAATTTTATACATGCATTCTAATCTAAGTGATACTAAATATCATGGAAGTTATCCATTTATGCGCTTTTTTAAAATCACGGTTCGTTGTCGAACCGAACGCAGTCGGATACCTTAAGGAATCTTTTGGATTTATTTAACCTTTTGTTTATACGCTACCTGGCGGATTTGTTTATTCGCTGCCTAGAGGTTTATACGCAACTTAGAAGTTACAACTCATTTTATAAAATTAGAAAAACCGGACATGGGTCTTTAATCTTCCAAAATTGAATAAATTTT
>BMAV01020222.1:0-18851 GCA_019973955.1 Trichonephila inaurata madagascariensis
AAAATTTAGTTATCATTACGTATTACTACATACTCTATTCATAATGGGCAATACAGTATAGCTCTTAAAAATAATATAACTCAACAATTACTTAACTTTCAATAAGTACTTTTAAGAAGTAACAAGTAACATTTTTTACTTTTGCTGTATAAACAAATACAAAATACTTAATATGCTTAGTTTATAATTTTTTTTAGTAAAAATAATTTTATATTTTTTACTATGCTGTAATTTGGAATGCATTATTATATCTTTGAATCTGTATTTGGATCATTGAATCTGGCAATCACTTGTTTATTGTTCATCGGTTCATCACAATCTATGCAATTTTAAATACATTTCTAATAAACTTCCTTTTATTAATAATGGAATTAGGACTTCATTCTATTATTTTTCATATTTTTTCTTCTCAGTATTAAAAAGAGAAAGGAGAAAAACGCTGGTTTTAGAGCTGATTACATCCCACTTTTATAAAATTTAAAAGCTGCCCTCACAGTCAGTGTTTTGCATATAATTTAGAAACATTCATCTTTTTAAATTTCCAAAATCTACATGATCCTTTTTATCTTTAACATTTAAGTCTCTCTAGTACAGTTTTTTAAAAAAAAAACACCTATGTATATACATACTCATATATATATATATAAAAGTAGGCCTTGTAGGTTATACAACTTTCTCACTTAGCATTTTATTTTATTTTATTATACTATATATATATATATATATATATATATATATATATAAAATATATATAAAGGAAACTTATAGCGGTGCATACTATGCCGTTTTTTTGTCGTGGCGAGTGGTTGATTTTTAAACATGGCGAATCAAAGGTAGTCTGGCCGGTGGTGAGTGAATGATACTGTGTTACGGGGCGAATGGTTGAGTACTGTTTTATCGAAGAGGCCCTCATGTAAATCAATAATCCTTTTTTTCACATCTGGAAACACATAAAAGATCAAGTGGGGATAGAATTACACATAACAAGAAGCAAACATCATGGCACAAACACAGAACGCGCGGCAGCCGGCTGGTAACATGATTACAGAGAGGCTAGAGCAGAAGAAAGAGAGCGCGATTTCCCGATCTCGGTATTTATGGGCAACAGGACGTCACGTGATTTTAGGGGTGGATGGAGATAGTTTCATAAGTCCCCGGTAGGCGGGTAACCAATTAAAATAATTACATGGTTGTCTTGAAGGACTGGGCGTTAATAATTCAAGAGCTATTACAGATTATAGGAATTATTATTATATATATATATATATATATATATACAGTAGTGAAAAGCCAAGAGTGTGGACACTTTTAAAAACTGTTATGTTTTTGAGTTTATATTTTTATAAGAAAATTTTGCAGGCAATGCAAAGTATTTTATATCATTTTGAAAATTTAATACTGAAATTCAATACAAAAAGGAAACTCAAATATTTGCAACGTAAAAGGTTATTCTGCACAAACTGTCGATATACATTAGATGCTCATGAGAAAGCAGTGAGTTATCAGGGCTTGAGTGAAGTACCTTATTCTTTTATTACAGTATCGCATTCATATTTCATTGAGCTGAAGAAAATAGTTTTAAAGCTTTATTTCCTTCGTATTACATGATGCCAGGAAACAATTATATCGTATAATACTTTTTATTTCATGGGTACCTCGTCCGGACAAGGTTTTCAAACAGTTATACAAGTTTTCGATAGGATCAGAGGTCTAGACTGTTTTTCTGGCCAAGGACAATAACTCAATGATATTGAAAATTACCAGTCTTTCAATTACTTTACTGTGTGGAAAGGAGCAGAATCTTGCTCTAAAATGAAGCATTGTTGATAAACAGATCCTGATGGAGGCAAGAAGTTTGGGTTCTAGAACGATGTAAATGTATTTTATGACATTCAGTGTCCCATCGATGATATGAAGGTAATAGATATCATCTGCGGATATACATGACTAAATGATAAAACTATGAGAGTGGATTCACAGTTGCCTGGATGCAGTCAGGATGTAGCATTTCTGCTATTCTACGCATCTTACATATTTTCAGACTATCACTACTGAATAACTGATATTTTAGTTTCATCTCTCTAATAGCAACTTGTGACCAATAATCATTTGTCCAGTGTGTGTTACTATAAATTGGTGGAATTGAACCACTGTGACGTCTCTCGCGTCTTTCTGATTAACAGCATTTCCTATGTTCTTTGACGGCCACGATTGATGGCAAACTTTTTCCAACCCAATACCAAGAAGAGAAACGGATCCGAATATGTAAATGAGATATACTATAAAAGGATATCGTGATAAGCTTAGATATAACGTGGCAAACCTAAAGATAACATAAGATAGCATAGCGTAGCAGGCTCAGAGGTTGTAGTGTGGAATCATTCTGATCAATAGCGTGACAAAGCTTGGTAGTGTGAAATCTTGCGGACCAAAAGAATATAAGCAGTCAAGAATTAGCTGCCTTGCGGATCAAGAATCTTCTTATATAAAGGATTATAAGATTATATTCTCTAGGTCAAAGGGACCAAAACTGGAAAAGGTAATATTAGATATTAGTAATTAGATAACAAGGATTATTTTAGGATAATTGAGATAGGGGATCTAATTGCGTGATCTGACTTAAATACGTGATTTACTTTGGGCTTGACTCTCCCTCTAATTAATAATTGTCAAATTAGAATTTAAAGTATTATAAGTTACTCTTAATAAAAGTTGTATTAAAATTATGTCTCATCATTTTGATAATCCCACACCTCTAGCTTACGCATGGAACCGGCAGACATGGTCATCACAGGATGGCTATGTCTCAATAACATGAACACGTTTTAATTCTGGGTTAGGTAATGTAGGTGGAAATACAATTCTACCTGAAATGTGTACTTTTCAGGGTCGGAGAATGTTACTGAGTTTATCGAGTGCATCGATAACAATATTCAGTTACTTGAAATCCCAAAATGTGTCGTATTGCTTTACTTAAAAAGTCATCTCAGGGAAGGGCTCAAGATTGGTATTCGATATTTGGTTCGTTGTTGGTGCAAAATACAGCCACGGATTTTGCGCAGCTCAAAAACTGAATTAGCGAAGGCTTTTTCCGCGATCAAAAATAAAAAAGAACTACAGTCGGAGTTTTATGCATCACAGCAGGGGAGGAGGAAAGAAATCAGGAGGCGACTGATTTTTGTATATAGATTACTAAAGCAGAGAAGTTTAGAATTAGGAATGTCCCAAGCAGACTTAGTGGATCATATTTTAGTTCGACTCGAACCACAGGTACAGGACTACGTGGAAGTCCGAAATCCACAAAATACGATACAACTTTTTAGAAGTCACAGCTAAATTCGAAGATATTCTTGCAAATTACAAAGGGGTTATCAGAACCACCATAATATAGAAAGACGAGGTCAAAAATGCGCATAGGATGCCTAATTTTGAAGCTAATGGTAGAAACTGGAGGAATTCGGAAATAAGGAGTAGACCAAATAACAGGGAAATGAGTTTTTACGAGAATAGCCGTCAAAATAATAGGGTTCGAGAGAGGAATAGGTTTAATAATAATGATCAAGATTCAGCAACAGGGGTTACTCATTTCGAAATGAGCGAAATGATAGACACAATAGAGGGGACCACCGTAGAAATAAGGGTTCAGTGATAATTTCAATCGAGGGTGATAGGACGCAAAAGAGGACGATTAAATATTATGGGAGTTAATGATCAGCCTCAAGAGGTGTCGACAAAGAGGAGACAATTAGACTTTTCTCTCCAATAATAATATAGCACCCGTAGAACTTCCCCACATTACCTATATTATTAAATAACACATTTTTGAAAGGAAAGCGCTATGGGACACAGACGAAGATAAATCTTTTATATCGGAAAGTATATAGAAAATATTTTTCTATAAACAAATAAAAATCACTTGAGCCCAGGTAATAACCTTTGGGGTGCGAAATGCCAAAACATGGGGATAGTAGAATTAAAAATTCACATCAGACATTCAGAAAGAAATTGGTCATTTCATGTGCTGAGAAGATTTAGAATACCCATGTATTCTGGGTAGCATCGATTTTCATAAGTGCGTCAAAAATCATTATTAGATTTTGATCAAGAAATCGTTAAAAAATTCAAAATACACTAAGTGAAGATAATAAGGTAAATAAAGAAATTACACGCTAATGGGTCAGAAATGAAGTTAAACATGGTGGCTACACTTTTACCGAAAAACCAAGGGAATAATATAGTGTTGATAAAATTAATTGTGTGCCATAATCAAGATTTGGTACCTTCGCAGAACAATTAATAGAGAACAGAAAAATGACCCAGAATTAGGTCCTTATATATAGATATTTAGAAACCCGGAGAGATAACTCGGTTAATGCAACGATATGTGAAATTGGTCGATTTCCGTTTAATTGAAGGATTGTTATTTTATGCAGGAAACGCACACCCAACGTCATTAGGTGAAATGCGTGTATACATTCCAAAATCTTTAAGGAATGAAATAATGAGAGAATTTCATGATAAGCCAATAAGTGGACACGTCGGCAGATTTAAAACGTATCATAAAATTCGGGACGTTTGTTATTTCCGTACATGAGAAAATTTATTGATCAATATGTCTCTACATGCCATATGTGCCAAGTTAATAACTATAAAAACGCGTTACCAGCTGGTCGGTTAAATCCAATTATATCGAATTATCCGAATGAGATAGTGACGTTAGATTTATTAGGCCCGTATCCTATATCGAGAATAAGACGTAACCGCTATATTTTAGTAATAACCGATCATTTCAGCAAATGGGCTGAAATTATACCTCTTAAAAAGGCCTCATCTCGTATAATAGCGGATATTTTTTTTGATAACTTTATATCGCGTTATGGAGCTCCAATAAAATTAATAAGTGATAATGGTCCCCAATTTATATCCGAGATTTTTGAGCACTTAAGTGAAAGATTAGGCATAAGGCATGTGAAGACTGTTGCATATCGACCACAAGCAAATCGGACTGAAAGAGTTAATCGAGATATAGTGCAAATGATTGCAAATTACGTTAATGATCAACATGATACTTGGGATCAATTCTTACGTGAGTTTGCTTACGCTATTCGTACAGCGGTGAATGAAACAACGGGAAAAACACCGGCTGAGTTATTTTTAGGTCGAAAATTGATTACACCATTTCAAAAACTAGTTATGATATCGGAAAGCTCTAAATTCAAAATTCAAGATATACAGAAAAGCTTTAAAGAAGCTAGACTAAGTACGAAAATTAAACAAGAAAGGTGGGAAAAATATTATAATAGACGTAGAAAGGACATAAAAATAAAGGTAAATGATTGGGTTTTATTAGAAACACACCCTGTAAGTTCAGCTGCTAACAAAGTATGTGCTAAATTTAAACAAAAATTTGAGGGACCTTATAGAGTCTTGGAAGTTAGGAACTTTAACAATATTGTAATATGGAAATCGGGAAAAAGATTAACAGTTAACGTAAGATCAAATAAAAGATATCGTCAGCGAGGAAATGTGACGAGGTCAGATTAGGAACAGGTATCCCAAATAGTATGAATCAAATTAAAGGAAACGTAAGTACTTCGGAAAGTACACCGAAGTTAAATGAGTCACAATATATGGGAAGAAAAATCTTTGCGGTGAGGAAAAACGTAGGTTAGAGCAAAAGGATTAGTGAGCAAAATCAAATCAATACAAAAATACGAGAGTTCCCATAAAAACAAATCACTGGTCAGATCCATACACCTAGTTCAGTAGGGAATGAAAATAAAAATAAAAGGTTTAAAATAACCAAGGTATTAAATTCTTTGGGTATATCTCCGAGGACAGAGTGGTTCAGGAAGTAGCAAAAGGGAATAATAATTGTAATAATAAAAGAATAAATGTCATCTAGTACTATTTCAGAGACTAGAAAAAGGCAGGAAGAGAATCAGCTGAAGTTCCATTTTTGAAAAGACTTATAATTTAAGGCCACGACGGAGAACAGAAGAATTTGACAAGCCAAGAACAGTTTGGAAGGCAAGGAAAGGACGACAAGGAAAGTACAGGCCTTTACAACAAAAGAAATTCAGTGCAAGTAAGGGGAATGAAGAGTGATGACACCTCATCGTTAAGATATGAACGGCGGGGGTGATGCCAAAATCAGGTTGTATTGTTTCATTTTTTATGATCTTCCAACAAATTAGTCAGGAAAATTATTGCAGAAGAGTACTCGGGCGGTGCTTAAAGTTACCAAGCCAAGTCAAACACTACAATGAGTGTTCATTTAATTTTGGAACTTTGACTTGTTACAAAAATTTTTTTCTGAAGAAACATTTGTGATACGCATTTTGTTTACTTCGATGTATGACTTCGTGAGATGAAAATTCAACTGGTTATTTTGTTATAATGGGTTTATTGAAAAATGACATGGTACATAATATGTGTATATATATATGTTGTTGTATTGTTACGTATTATGAGGCATCTGGTTCAAGGAAACACTTGGCGTAGTCAGGGCACTAACAATAATATATAACAGCTTTACTTTGGCTCATTTGGAGTTTTTGCATTGAAACCAGGAGTAAGGGATGGAATAAAATTTATTTAGCTTGATATATAAATAAATTATATACAAAATTGATTAATAATATTAGCGGAAATATAGATACTCAAATAGTTTTCATTTCAGGAGACTGACCCTGAAAATCTTGAAAAGTATAACTAGAAGTGTTTCAGGCTGTTAAGAAGAGGCAAAGTACCAGCTCATATGCACGGTATTGGAATTGGGTCTGCGCACCCAGGATAGTAGTTTTAAGTGTATAAAATATTTTAGAAAGTAACGAAAATGTAAAAGTGAGAGTAGAAGCACAAATTAAACAGTAATTAATGTTAGCTAGTTATTGGAGTAAAATTTATTGTCACGAGTTTAAATTAAATTGAATATTAAAATTCTAAGATGAGTAATGAAAATTAAAGTCAAGATAAATTTTGGAAATTATAAAAGATTCAAATTTAAGATTAAAATTGCAATGAAAATTAAAGTCAAGATAAATTTTGGAAATTATAAAAGTTAAAAATTTAAGATTAAATTACCCAGTAAGAAAATTAAAGTCAAGATAGATATTGGAAATTATAAAAGTTTAAAATAGAATTTAAGATTAAAATTTAAAATAAAAACTCAAGCAGAAGAAATTTAGAAATAAGAGATTTAGGCATTTATTAAGGGCATTGGGGAACCCATAAGTAAAATCACGTTTTTTAGTAGCTTCTTGGAGGGTTTGAGGCGTCTCTCGCGTCTTTCTGATTAACATGACTCCTATGTTCTTTGACGGCCACGATTGATGGCAAACTTGGCAAGCTACCAAGGAAGAGAAGCGGATCGGAATATGTAAAATGAGATATACTATAAAGGATAGCGTAAAGCCTAAAGATAACATAAGATAGCATGGCGCTTGAGCTTAGAAGGTTGTAATTAATGGAATCATTTCTGATCAATAGCGTGATGACAAAGCTTGAGTGTGAAATCTTGGACCAGAATAAGCAGTCAGAGAATTAGCTGCATTGCCGGATCAGGAAATGTACTTGGGGCAGAGTTATAGATTATATTCTCTAGGTCCAGGGACCAGAACTGGAAAAGGTAATGACAGATATAAGTAATTGGATAACCAGGATTATTTTAGGATAATTGGGGTCAGGATCAAATTGCGTGATCTGACTTATTACGTAAGGTGATTTTGCTTTTTAGACATTTCTCATATTTAATAATTGTCAAATTAGAATTTAAGTATTATAGGTACCTCTTAATAAAGTGGTATTAGGGTATCTCATCATTTTGATAATCCCAGCATGGAACGGCAAGACATGGTCATCAAAGGATGGCTATGTCTCGGCATTACTAGTAGCAGCGCTGTTTTTATTTCTATTCAACATTTTGTTTATTTTCGTGGAAAAATCCACTTCGTAATTTTTCATAACACCTATCATAAATTAGGCCAATTATCGCCAATTTTGGTTGCTACAAAATTAACTTTGCCAAGCCCTCCCCTCTACTCAACACTTAAGCCCAGGATGGGTTTTATAAGAATGTTGCTTACAGTTGTTTAGTTTTGATCTGAATAAATCAAACAATTGACTAATGAACCAAATAAATTGCATTAAATTAATAACACTAGTCTTTTTTAAATAATCTGCCAATATAAAGTAAACATTTATCACATAGCTAAATTGGCTGTCAATCATATAGAGTGTATTTAATAATTATACCAGCATATTAAACTTAGATTAAAAACAAGTCACGTACTTTTCGATTTATAAACAAGAAAAAATCAGAAATAACAACAAAGAATATACTCATTTTAATACTCATGTGTTCCTCCGCGTGTAGCATGGTAGATACGAAATATAGTTCGGTAGATTTAAGAGAACTAAGTTTGCTGTTGATCCCAATTTTAAAATATCTAGCCAGAATATTAAAACAGCTTCTGTAATCCTGAATATCTTTTTAATTTTTCTGAGAGTGTTTTTAGGGGGTTTTGAGTACATGTACTGTATCAAATTCAAGAAAGGCGTGCGTTCAAATCTGACACGAATATACTCATTTTAAATTGAGAATGTACACGAGTTCATTTTTGAGTAAGTCTTTTTTCTCCGTGTTGTATTTAATTTATGTTAAAATTGCAATATTCGCAAGCAACATGGTCCTTTCGTTATAATGGGATTCAATGAGAACTGGGTAAATATAGCCAAGTTGGCCTCATTTTTGGCGACCAAGTTGGTGACTTTGGCGACCATTATGGTGGCGATCATGTTGGCGACCATTCTTGGCGAGTTCGGGACCCTCTGGATTCTTCTGGGAAATTGGTGGGGAAATACACTAATTTCACGATCTATAACAAGTTGATCTTTCTCGAACGATCCACGAGACCTATAAATAGAAAGATGCGCGCCGGAAGTCAGTCAGTATGGTTTTGACCAGCGATTAGTTAGTCTTGTTTTGACTAGCGATTAGTAAACTTGCCTTGACAATGGTTAACGATTAGCTCAGCTGTGCTTGTGAATAATCTTTTACATACGTGTATTTTAGACACTGATAATTGTGTCTGATTGCTGTTGAAGGTGTGAAGGCCTTCTGAGATTTATTCTGTGAATACTGCTGCTGCATCCTGTATTTCAAGGTTGTTTTGTGACAATAAATTCTCAAGGCTCTTAAGAACTGCCTTGTTCTTTGAGACTGATTTGCTTAAAATCCTCGAACCCCGATCAACGTAACAATATTATATAAGGAATCATTTTATAGAGTAAAAAAATCCCCAGAGAATGGTGAGCTCACTATAGAGAAACAATAGAGATCTGCCCGATGGTTCCAGATCGTATGTGGAATGCAGGCACGCAACTGGATCCCAAACACCTTTTTAGCTGTCCTTCCATTGCTGGTGCCCTTTTTAAAATAAACATTGACTGCAGCATGGACATTCTTTACTCGGATCGTGCCATGGATGTTGCCAAGGCAGTGATTCACGCCTTTGGCAATATCTGACTATATCCTTAATTTGTTTTATTATTACAACCTCTGCACTTTGTCATACACGACAACAAGAAGAGCTGTTAGCGACGGTCGTCATAATTTTGAACCTCGGTCAAATGATGAGGATGACACCTGAGCTGGCACCCTCTATCCCAACTACCACGTCAACGGGAGGGATTTAACGTGCATTCCCCGCCTCTCCATGGAGGGTCTTCAGTCAGGGACGATCCTATTAGATGGGCAGCGCGTGCACCGCATGCAGGAGGCCAAAACAAGGGACGGTTTCATATAGTTCTATCAATCAAGCAAAATTTCTTATGAATTCTCAAAATAAAAATTATATAAGTCAAATAAATATGCTGAATTTTAAATAGTTATTCAAAGACCAAAATGTCTCGATTTCCTAATAGCATAGCATAGTTTAATAAAATAGAATGTTAGTGCACAGTGTATGTGTCCACTGTCCTTTAATGTCTACTCTTTACACATATTCTTTTATTTGATAGTAAAATTCCTAGTAAAGCCGGCAATACTCACAACAGAAAAGGCTTTCTTGCTCATCAGTGGCACTGACGCCGTACTGTAAACGGATGCTTAACAAGGCATCTGAAAAGAAAATTTTGCGAAAGTTGCTTACGAAAATTTCCGGTATGGTTAATACTACCTAAGACATAAGAGTGTTTAAATTCAACATGCATTTGAGGAAATTAAACGTTTTCAATTTAATAATAATCTTACAAGTTAGAAAAACAAAATAGAGGAAAGATGTGATTTTTGTGACTTTGCATTTTATTAATGTTTTACTTTTACTCTTATATGGGTAGATAAGTTTATGTATTAGTCAAAATGTGAAAAATTCCCTCGAGGACTGGCACATTAGGTGTTTGCACGTAGACAGCAGACACCTTGGATCAGTCCTGTCTTCATGGCAAAAGAACTCAAACCTCCGACACTCCGACCAAGAGTTTATGACCATAGCCAGTGGTTCTTAAGCTTTCGATCGCTGCGGACCAGCCTCACCATTGCGGACTTCCAACATATGGCTGAATGATTTAAAGGTTCCTCAACAGTCCTAAGATTGCCTCTGCTACTTACATAAGATTTTTTCAACACTTCTTTTTTCCCTTTAAGAAAACAGTGAAAATCTAATAACATGTACAGTCGAACCTCCATATAACGAACCTCTATATTGCGAATTTTTCTATATAGCAACTTTTTCCTGGATCCTTCAACATTTCACGATTTTCTTCGTAAAATAGCCTCTCTATAGCGAAGTGCATTTTCCATGTAATGAACTTTTTCTTTGTGATTCAATTTTGTTCTTCCTTTTTTTAAAAGTATTTCTGAAAAAATTTCAAGTGTTATTCTCTATTTAATACATTTTATGGTGGTCATAAATCTTGAATTGGTTTTATTAGATCCTAACTCGCCGAGAGCAATAGAGTTCTAGACGTTTCATACAAGACGTGCAATCTTTAACCCCCATTGCCCAGTTCACTAGAAACATTTTCGATATCCTCTTTCACCCTCAGTGGAGTTGTCCCGTGTCCCCGTATTCTAATTATAAAATAATGTATATTTAATATTACTTGTAGGCTTTAAATTATAAAATGTCCTTAATATTCATTAATTTTAGTATAAAATATATTCTTAATATTGAAAATACAGTGAATTCTTCGGCACTCTTTTCTTCTTGTTTTCCTTGCAGTTTTCTTTCTTTCTTTCTTTTTGATGTGGGTAAGATATATAAAATAAACATATATTAATTTAAAAAGGTGTGAATAATTTCTTTTTTAATATATAGTGTTTATGAATTTAAAATTTTTTTTTTTATGTGGTTTATAAAGTATATCAAAAGATGAAGCTCTATGTAAAGAAATTTTCCACATAACGAACTTTTTTCCGGATTTAGCGACTTCTTTATATAGAGGTCCGACTGTATATAAAAGTATTACAAAATACTGGTTCTCAAAATAAATAAATCAGGTAGGCGCAAAATTCCATGAGAAAATCAAGATAGATGCAATCGTTATCGTATTGATGCGCTATATGAATTCAGTTCTTAATCTTTGTATATGTATTTCCACTAAATATATTTTTAAAATATTACGTTTTATTAATGGCAGTGGCGACACAAGGGGAAAGTCCCGCATCTTGACCCCCCCAGCCCTTGATTTTTTTATCCGATTGATTATAAACCAATGTATATATGGCACGTAAATTCAATTAAGTATTTGTTATTAATAAATTTTATGATTTAATGCTAATTATTTATTCAATAATTAACTTTTACTGTTTTGTTCCCAAAATCACCCAAATCAAAAGAATATATTGGGCGGCGTATTGGAGCATCATGAGGGAATGATGGACTTTTCGACTCTGAACTCCCCTTGAAAAATTCTTGTTTGCGCCATTGAGTAATGGCTATGTAGATGCAAACAACAACAAAAACAAATTGAATTAATATTCTTGATCGAAATGTTCTAGTAAATATTTTGATTGGGGACAATTTAGTGATTTAGTGTAGGATAGCGCATTTTACGATTTTTCCACGAGGTCTTTCAGAGTCTGTAAAAGATGAAAATCTTAACATTAGATAAGAGACCTTCGCAGAATCCCTAGAAGGGTGACGCGGGCCTCCGAGGTCTGCGCACCACAATGCCTTTAAGGGGTCTCAGGGTGTTAAATTTTTTCTAGAGGTCTGAAAATATAAACAATTTTCAAACAGGTATAATTCTTTTAAATTTCAGTTAAATGATTCGAATCTTTTACACATTATTTATAAAAGAATGGGGCTTCAGAAAAGTATAAAATGTTTAAAATATAATCATAATTTTAAAAATCATAAGCATATGAAAATTCTATGATAAATATTAAGTATATTTTGCGTTGCGCACGCTATTTTCTAAAACAGTAACTTTAATTACTCTAGCTATAAGTTGAATAATAAAGTTAAATGTATTTTCATTACACTGTAGCTATTTTTTTATAAATAGAATAATAAATTACATATTTTAATAAATAAAAAAATACATTTTTTAAAAATATTTAAAAAATTGCAATGTTTTACACAATTATTTTGAAATACAAAAGACATATAATACTAAAATTAGGTACGGCTTAAAGAATATGATGCATTTTATAATTCTATAAATTTTTATACATCAGATGCTACTATTTTAGATGTTGATTTTGAAAATTGTTTATATTTTCAGACCTCTAGAAAACTTAAACACCCTTAAAAAAGGGAACCGAAAAATTATTTTGCGTTTGCTTTAAAAATAAACTTGGAATTTTTTTTTCTTTGCCTGTTTTTTGCATAAAATTTGTTAATTCAATGAACTAAAAAGTAACTTTTTTTTCCCTTAGTAAAATATGAGGCAACAACAATGTGTAAAACATTTTTTTTTTTTATTTGCAATCTACCTTTTTGAGTATTAAGGTCATGCTTTTAAAAAAGCATGCTCAAGTTCTCCACCTCAATAAAAGTGTCTTACTTACTTTCGCTATCCGTTCTCCAATCTTTCACCAGCTATAACCCGCTTAACGAACAATATCCAGAACAACAAAAAGTAAAAGGCATCACGAATGTAATTCTAGATGCAACAACAAAAACAAATCTCACACACACAGATAGGAGTAAATAATCAACAATATTTTAAAAGTTCGCTTTCGTCTGACTTGACAAACTCATTTTCCGGTTAAGGAGGGAAAAAAAAACGACAGCTGTAAAAAAAATAATAAAATAAATAAATAAATAAAATAGAACTCGAAAGGAATATTTTATCGCAATCGGAACGGTGGAACATCTCCGTTCCGTGAACTGATGGAGAAGAGTGGAGTGGTCTTTCTCCTGGATGGAAAAAATAAAAATTAAAAAAATAAAGTTGGTGTATAGAACGAACGAAATAAGGTGGGGGGTTCCATGGAGTGGAAGATGAAAAAGTTTACTAAGGAGGAAGAGGAATTTCAATGTGGAAGAGAGAGGGAAAAATTCTGCTTCTTCTTAACCTCATTTTTCGGTTATTTTTGGTCGATATGTGGTGTTCGCGGAAATAAAAACAAAACAAAAAAATGTATTTGGAATATCGAGGTCGCGTGGAATGCTTCCAACCGTCAAAAAACGTTCGGTTTCACTGTAGAATGATTCACGTGTTGCGCCAAACGATTATTACATGAAGGAAAGGAAGGATTTGAAAATATACAACTGTAATTGAGCTTCCTAACGGGATAAAACACATTATGTATAATTGAGGAAAAGGAACTACATGACGTGAAGTTATGGAAGCTATTTATTGTTTTTTAATAGATGAAACATCGTGAAGTATCAAATTCGGTTTTTCACTATTAATACATTTATTCGATTGTTTATTATTCTTTAACACTTGAATTTCACAACAATTCTTACATATTTGACCGGTGATCTTAATTAATATGACTTTCATTTTCTGAAACTTCGAATATCTGGAAAATTCGATTTTCTAACTTCAAATCGATTAGATTAAAACCGTCTTCATATAATACAACCTCTGACAATAGAGTTCGGTGAATAGTCTTGTAACATTAACGTAGTTGAAATATTAACGAAAAAGTTGCCTTACTGTCCATTCAGTCACCTCCCATAACTAAGCACCGCTGAGATCTGCTATATATGTTCTGGAAACTTTGCAAGAAATCTTCCTTTGGGATGGAATTCTAAAGTCACGTTTCGTTGGATGTCTGAAATATCTTCAAATCTTTCCTTTCAAAGCAAGTTTGAGTCGTAGGAATAGGAAGGATTGAGATCTGGTAAAGTATGGTGGATGTTCAATTTGCACCACCCCCTTTTTTGTTAGGAATTGTTTAATTATATTGGCTGTGTGAAGGCGAGAATTGTCGTTTAACAAAAATCCATGAACCTTGTTTTGTGTACTGGGGTTGTACTCTGCGTAGACGTTTAATGGAACGCGTCAAAATTTTTATGTACCTTGCAGCATTCATCGTCGTTCCCTCCGGTAGAAATTACTTGTGGATAATGCCTTGACTATCAAAAAAGGAGATGAGTTTCATTTTGATGCATGATTTATTCAAGAGGTCACCGCTCTACTGCTAGGGGTTATCAGAAACACTTTCTCGGCTTTCTCGAAAACGGGCGAACCACTCGTAAACACACTTTATGATCTTCGTAAACACGTACCAGCATCACATAAGTTTCTTTCGGTGTCTTGCCAAGCTTAAAACTAAATTTTAAATTGATCTTTTTGTTCGTTCATTTTCCTGTTCTCAGTAAAAAACCAACGTACTAAACAAGCACTTTTAAAACAACTCTTACACGGAATACAAACGATGCTCAACTTAACAACAGTGGGGCAGATGTTTAATACCTGTAGCTACGGATGTACAGCGTTTTGTTTCGCCAGTGTTGCCAGATCGGCCATTCTGTGTGTGACTTCATTCACCGAACTTTATAGTCAGAGGTTATATAATTTGATGCTTGTATATATATCTTATACTAAACGAAGACAAATCGACGTATATACTCAAAGAAATATCAGATTATTTATAATACTGCAAAATGCACATATTATCAACAAGCTTTTACTACGTACTAGAAACGGCTGTCTAGAACAGTTCCATTGCAAGAACTGAGAAAGATAAAGTCTCTTTCTGAACTGATTTCAGCTTTGTTTCAAAGGTACTTTATATAGTCTCATGGAAATTTCTAGAATGATCAATTCTAGAGTCTTCTCGATTATTCCTTGACAATATCATATTTTTAATCAAATTCATTGACAGGGCCTCCAGTCTTGTAACCCTGGTCACATCTTCAAGGGTTACCATAATATTATTTTTGAAATTCATTCTGGGAGGTGAGCTTTGCCAGTGAAACTCAGTTAACCCACTAGGAGAGTGCTGTTGAGGAGAAAACAACATACATAGCGTGTTTCATTACTTTTATAGCAGAAATTCAAAGGTAGAAACTAGTGGAGAGAATTTACTGGAGAATTTATTGAATTTACTCGTATTTTGTATATATATAGGTATTATTACTGTACTTCATTTATACATGAGCTAACTTTGACTTTAAATTGATAAATTCCAAATCTGGATTTAGATTGGAAAACATTAAACTTGTATTTTATTTATCTTACATTTCTTTGGTTGTCATCTGTTTCCTTGAATTAGTGGCTATTTTCATTGTATCTCTCAATTTTATAAATAAACTCTTCTGTATGTCAGTATAAAACAATCTCATCTTCTTTATTATTATTACTACTATTAAAATTTTGCTTTTGGACATTTAAAAATGAATATGAGGAACATCATCGAATTGTAAAATGCCTATACTTTAAAATTTTGACATTAATAAAATTTCGAATGTGACAATTTTTTTTTCTTAAAATGTAATTTGCGTCTACATATAACATTCCGAAAACAGAAAGAAAAAATTCTGAATCTTGTACAAAGTAAAATAAATATTCCAGTTTTTTGTGTTTATTTTTTTATTTTTATTTTTTATTTCAACTTAAGGTATCCGACTACGTACGGAACCGCGATTTTGCAAAAGCGTATAAATGGATAATATTTCTGAGATTTAGCGTCACTTAGATTAGAAAATGTATATAAAATTGTTACAAGAATAATATTACAATAAAAATTATTTAAGTACAATATTTTGACAAAAATTAACAAACATAGAATGACCCATTTTCAAAATATTATCCTTTTGTGAAAATTGCTTCTATTATAATAATATTTTGCCTGTATATAGCTCAGACCTCTGTACATAGACTCAACTAGAATTTTTTAAATATATAACTTAGAAGTGAGTTTATCCATGTTTTACGACAACAGAGGGGAGAAATTTTAAGAAAAAACGCCGATAATTATTTCAAATGGTTGTAACTCTGAAAATAATGTGAATTTTTCAGAAATCATAGTTGAGCCACTGTACAGAGGTCTGAGCTATATACAGGCAAAATATTATTATAATAGAAGCGTTTTTTACCAAAGGAGAACATTTTGAAAAAGGTTATTCTAAGTTAATTTTTGCCGAAATACTGTATTTAAATATTTTTTGTCAAAATGTCCTTAAAACAATTTTATACGTGTATTCTAATCTAAACGACACTAAACATCATGAAAATTATCCATTTATGCGCCTTTTTAAAATCACGGTTCCGAACGTAGTCGGATACCTTAAGTTTTCAATAAAAATAAAAAAAGAACAAGCATTTTAAAAATCTTATTTAATAAAAGTAAAGAAAACATTTAGATTTTTTCAGAAAACTTCTCCGGACATTTTTATCACACATGCACCATTTTTTAGAACTTGAAATAGTTTGAAATCGAAACCTAGATAATCAATCAAACATGTTAGTGGTTTTTTTAACTAAGCATGGTAGCTGCTGACTTAATCATAAATCTGTCTTTGATTATATCTTCTCTCATTGAATGAAACCAGTTTCATTTCATTCATAATCTTGTATTAGTTTTGATGACTGCGGGCTCCTTGGAATAATGAGTGTGATTCAGAATATATTCTCTTATTCTTGATGCTTCTTCAAGTATTAAATCATTCAAGTTGAAAAGTTTTTATTCGTTAAGCGTTATAAACAGCAAGAATCGAACTTAAAATGCATATTCCATTAGAGAAAAATAAAAACTTCCAGGGCAGTATCTTATACACACTGGGTGCTAAGTTCTGAAACATTAAAAATTCTAAATTTAAAAAAGGTGTTCAATACTGCACATATAAAGTTCAAGATTCTTCTTCTTCAATGGCTCGGCAGCCCTGGCCTTCCCAGAAGTTTTCTCCAGGCATCTCTATACTTTTGGCAACCGTTTTCCAGTTTTGACCTTTAAAACATTTAGGTCTTTTTCGACACAGTCAATCCAGATTAACGGAGGTCCGAGGTCTATTTCCCATGGGCTTTGCCAGAAAAATTTTCTTGCAGCAACGATTTTCATTCATTCTAGCCAGATGACCGGCCCATTTAAGTCTCTGTAATTTGACAGATTTTACAGTATCAGGCTGTTTGTAAATTTTGTAGAGTTCTAAGTTAGATCTTCTCCACGATTCATTCACTTGGATCCCACCATGAATGCAGCGTAAAGATAGTATCAGGATTCATCAAGTTGTTAAAGTATATTGTTACAAATTTGCAAGAGGAAAAAAAGCCGACAATTCCAATTATTTGAATAATAACAGATTTTTTAATAAACAAAGACATACATAGGACTACACGAAGACACATAGACGTATATACACAAGAAATATCATAGCAAATTATTTATAATAGTGAAGAACACACTCGTTATAAACAAGCTTTACAAAGCTCCAGAAATAGCTCTCTAGAACAATTCTGCAAGCGGGAGACAGATTGCAAACAGCACACAAATAGATTTTGATCTCGACTGCATTCTTTTCTAACCCGCACTTTATCCTGATTTCAAAGGTCCTTTATATAGCTTCATGGTAATTTTTAGACCACTCGATTCTATTACCTTCTAGATTATTTCATAGTAACTTCATATTTTTCACCAAATTGGTCACAAAGGGCGGTAAACTCTCAAATCTGGTAACCCTGGTCATATCTTCTATGGTTGTATAAGCTTTGTTTTTCAAGCTCACGCTGGGTAGGAAACTTTACTTGCAAACTCAATTTTCCCACAAGGAGAGTTTTGCTGCAGGAAAAATAACATACGTGGCGTGTTTCAATACAAGTAGAAATATGAAATTCCTTTTATAAAGGAGAATATTATATTCAAATACAGTCGAACCTCTATGTAACGAACCTCTATAATGCTAATTTTCCATATGGCGAACTTTTTCCTGGAACCTTGAACATTTCTCGATTTTCTTCGTAAAATAACCTCTCTATAGCGAAGTGTATTTTCTATATAACGAACTTTTTCTTTTGTCATTCAATTTTTGTTCTCCCTTTTGTTTAAAAGTATTTCTGAAAAAATTTCATTTTATTCTCTCTTTAACACATTTTATGGTGGTCATAAATCTTGAACTGGTTTTTATATCCTAATTCGCTGAGAGCAATAGAGTTCTGGACGTTTTATCCAAGAAGTGCAACCTTTAACCCCATTGCCCAGTTCACTAGAAACATCTTCGATATCCTCTTTTATCCTCAGTGGAGTTGTTCCATGTCCCCGTGTTCTCATTATAAAATAATATGTGTTTAATATTACTTGTATGCTTTAAATTATAAAATGTTCTTAAAATTCATTAATTTTAGTATAAAATTATTTTCTTAATATTGGAAAGACAGTGAATCTTCGACATTCTTTTGCCTTGTTTTTTTGCAGTTTTCTTTTCTTTCTTTTTTGATGGGTAAGATAT
>BMAV01020223.1:0-10362 GCA_019973955.1 Trichonephila inaurata madagascariensis
TATTGGATTTCTCCGAGAGTTTTAACGCAGACAGTTTTAAGAGCACAAAATAATTTTTCAATGGAAATTTGGCGATTTATTATCGTAAATAATTTCCGCACCAAGGTTGAGTTGAAATCGCATTTCCACACAAAACAAGATTTTAAATGAATCGTGTTTGCAGGCATAGTGGGAAAGAAGACTTAAAATTCATTTCATTTGTTGTTATGTCATTCCCGAAGGGAAGGAATGAAAGTTGTCAGAGCTTGAGACAGGGTGGATTTCTACGTGATAGATGGCTACACCAGCTATCTTCACCTCCCCAATTTAGGCAAGGAACTGGTGAGGAGGGAAATATATTCTCCAGGCCCTGCAACCATGGTTTCTGCCGTGACTACTCACAAGACTTTCGGACCAACTGATTTAACGAGAACGTACTCCGTGTGTACTTGGAGGGTATTTGGTGGCATGGGGCATCCAACCCAGGTCTTCCGGTTTGAAGACCGATGCTTTAACAACTAGGCTACCCCTGGCCCATTCATTCCATTTAAGGTATCCGACTACGTTCGGAACGGGGTTTTTAAAAGATGCATAAATGGATAATTTTCATGCTATTTAGTGTCACTTAGATTAGAATACATGTATAAAATTGTTTTAAGGACATTTTGACAAAAAAAAATTATTTAAACAGAATATTTCGGCAAAATATTAACTTAGAATAACCTTTTTCAAAATGTTCTCCTTTTGTGAAAAATGCTTCTATTATAATAATATATTGCCTGTCTATAGCTCAGATCTCTGTAGAGGCTTAACTATGATTTTTAAAAAATTCACATTATTTTCAGAGTTACAACCATTTGAAATAATTATCGGCGTTTTTTTCTTAACATTTCTCCCCTCTGTAGTTGTAAGACATGGATGGACCCACTTCTAAGTTATATATTTCAAAAATTCTAGTGGAACCTCTGTACAAAGGTCTGAGCTATAGACAGGCAAAATATTGTTATAGAAGCATTTTTCACAAAAGGAGAACATTTTGAAAATGGGTCATTATACGTTCATTTTTTGTCAAAATATCGTACTTAAATATTTTTTCTATTGTATAATACTATTCTTAAAAAAGTTTATATACATGTATTCTAATCTAAGTGCCCCTAAATATCATAAATATTATCCATTTATACGCTTTTGCAAAATCACGGTTCCGAACGTAGTTGGATACCTTAAATACGATTTATAACCAGCTCTCTTAAACTCTCATCCGCCTCTTAAAATACGACAAAATTATCGCACGCGTTCCCTCCTTAGAATATTCCACAATTGCTTCTAATGTGATGTGCATGTTCGTTCAAAATCCACAGTAGATACTGATTAATTTCTCTGTTTCAAGAGCTTACGTTACATAAGTTTAGAATGTGCATCAAATTCCAAAGCCGTCTATTAACCTAGTATATTATTCATGTATGTCATTAAATTGCACATGAATTTAATGTAGCCTTCTTGATGAATATTTCATAAATGCAAAACGTGACGACCCTAAAGAGTACAGGGTCCAAGGAAATTGCATTTAAGGTCTTAGAATTCATTTCAATTAAGGCTTCCGTCTGCCAGAAATAGTGAATTCGTGTACGTCATTTTAAGGTATCCGACTACGTTTGGAACCGTGATTTTGCAAAAGCCTGTAAATGGATAATATTTATGATATTAAGTGTCACTTAGATTAGAATACATGTATAAAATTGTTTTATATAAGGACATTATGACAAAAAAAATTATTTAAATACAATATTTTGGCAAAAAATTAGCATAGAATAACCTTTTTTTCCAAATGTTCTCCTTTTGTAAAAAATGCTTCTATTGTATTAATATTTTGCCTGTATTCATATCAGACCTCTGTACAGAGTCTCAACTAGAATTTTTGAAATGCATAACTCGGAAGTCGGTTTATCCATGTTTTACGAAAACAGAAGGGAGAAATTTTAAGAAAATACGCCGATCATTATTTCAAATGGTTGTAACTCTGAGAATAATGTGAATTTTTCAAAAATCATAGTTGAGCCTCTGTACAGAGGTCTGAGCTATAGACAGGCAAAATATTATTATAATAGAAGCATTTTTCACAAAACGAGAACGTTTTGAAAAAAGGTTATTCTAAGTTAATTTTTTGCCAAAATATTGTATTGAAATATTTTTTTTGCTTTATATTGTCCTTAAAATAGTTTTATACATGTATTCTAATCTAAGTGACACTAACTATCATGAATATTATACATTTATGAGCTTTTTTAAAATCATGGTTCCGAACGTAGTCGGATACCTTAAGGCTTCCGTCTACCAGAAATTGTGAATTCGTGTACGCCATATTAAATCTATGGGAAAACTCTACTTTCCTTCTCAAAGGTTATTGCATCGATTTGAATCTAAAATAGATCTGTATATCGTCTGTATCTAAAAATTAATTTTCCCTTCTCTTGCAAGAGCTTAGAGAATACACTTATTACGATGGTATATGATCTGTGATCAGTTTTTGCAACGACGGACAATTTGTTGTTTGGTCGTATATATGTCGCAGGGAAATGGTGGAATTAGAGATTTCATCAAATCCCTAAGGTAGATCATCACTTAACGGAAGATGTTAAAATAACGGCTCTTCAAGTTCATTTCCCTGTTGAAAGTAAGTGATTTTATCAAGTTCCTGAACTGTTACAGTGAAATGATGAAATGAACTAGTTAGGATTTGTATTGGCAAAATGCTATACAGGGAAGGGAGACACCTGGGGGTCGAGTCCTTGTACTTCCTAACCATACAAACGGTAGTACTCTATCACTCTCCTAAATATCAAACCCATATCTTTAAAAAAAAATGGCACCTTAGGATTAACATAGGAATTGATATTTTAGTGCGTAAGCAACCGAGAGGAAGTATGTTATACGTCAAAAAATATCAGCCTAATTTCCTATATATATAATCATTTGTTAGTTTCGAATAATTATTTTGTATTTCATTGACTATTGTTGTATTACTTACTTCTACTTTTAATAATGCACCCTATTTGTTAAATAAACATTTTTAAACTCTTAACAATATTATTTCATCATTTCACTGAAACAGCTCAGGGATTCGTTCAAATCCCTTACTTTTATCAGGGAAATGACCTTGTGAAGAGACGTTATTTTAACATCTATCGTCAAATGATCATCTTCTTTAGGGATTTGATGAGATTCCTAATTTCATCATTTTCCTGCGACATATATATGTCCTGGTAAGCAGCTATACAAGATCAAAAAACATTCTGAAATTTTAAAATTCTTTCAAAAATGATACCGGTTGTAAAAAAATACTTTTCCAGTATTTTTCCAAAATTAAAGCCTTGCATTTCTAAGAAAAATATATTAAAAAATATCTCATTTTAATTTATATTATTCATTTGACTTTCAATTTTTATCCATTTTTATAAAGGAGAAAGGGGAACTATTAGACTCCTGAACTATTAGACTTACAGACTTTAAGAAAAGACTTGGTGCCCTTTGAACAACTTTATGTATTTAAAAATTATATTTTAACATTTTAGTGCTAGTTTGATATTGGGGGTAATGGCGCCAAGTTGTTGTTTATGTTCGCAAAGATGAGAGATAACATTACAATATGGTTACCTTAATATTTTTATCGTCTGTCGATGTGGTTGCCATGGAGATAACGTATGTTAGAAATAACTTTTATTAGTTTTTTCCCACTGTAACCCTATTAATTTCTGACGATTTCAATAAAAATTTCTAATTTCTGTAAAAATTTAACCATTTTTAGTACATCCTCTATTTTGAAATACATTTCAAAGTATTTCAAAACAATCCATTAAAATTATTGTGTATCCTTAAATTATCGCTAGGCCGCCATATTGGATTCCAATCCAGCAACAAGAAGCACTTCTTGGCGTGATCTTTATCACGCCAAGCAGCGCTTGGCGCTATTACCCCCGATATCAAATTAGTTCCAATATTTTATGTAATGTTTCTATTCAAGAAAATGATACGAGATGAAATTTTTCGCATATTATTCACGCAAATTTAAAAATTTAAATTTTTTGAATAAAATTTGGAAAATTTTAAAATTCTACTTCTGTAAATATTAATTTTTTTATCTGAAATTATTTTGTAATATTCTTATGGATGTTCTAAGCAACTTTAGGGTTCGATTTTACAATAACTTAATTCATTTTTGAGATAAAAAATGTTGATATGCATGCTAAAAATCAACAAAAAAGCCAACATCTCTTGCGCTTTAATTTTTTTAAAAAAAAAAATATTTTACGTACAGCAAAACGGATACCTAATTTTATTACATGCTTTATATATAAAAAGCAGGGGAAAAATGGAAGTGATTGGTAAATAATTGTGGAAGGAGTAGCATTTTGAATGCACTAATGTTTCGAAAAACACAAACTGAGAAAAACCACTTTAAAGTTTATAATTCTGAAAAAATAATTATAATAAGCTTTATTAAACTTAAAATGCCACTTAAAGATATTAGTTATATATTTTTCTTTTAAATAATTGCATTTTCATATTTTTTCAACCCATACATTTTTATAAATGATCAATTTTAAGATATTAATTGCACAAGAAAAATCAAGAAAAATGTTAAAATTTTTTTTCTTTCTGTCACGACAGAAATTTTAGTTCTTTTCTTCTTATAATATTAAAGTTTTTCATTTGTATGAAAAACATATCAGGAATTATAACTGAAATTATAAAATTATTAATATAAAATGTCTTAATTCAAAAATTTTACATGCACACATTTCACAAAGAAAAAAAAATGACATTGTATTGTCTCGGTAATGTTCTGCTTTATGTATTACGCATTCTTTTTTAATGTTATTATTTCTCTTTGTAAAATATATTTTTTTATCAAAACGCTTTTTTTTTAACCTTTTTTTCTAAAAAGGGGGTGTGGCTGAATTGCCTAATTTGTTTTCAAATGAAGTTTTGTTCAACTTTGAACTTTCCTACGTGTAAAAGTGATATATCAATCGAAAGATAATAATGCAAAGAATAAGATTAAATAAAAATAAAAATAAAACGATAGGTCTGTCCTTTTGGGGGTACCAAGTCATCTTAAAATTGATAAACATGTTTCTTTCATGGAGTAGAGATCCGCTAAGAACAGATTTTGTGTAAATCGTGCATTTAGACTCGAAATTTGGTAGCCGTATTTATTTTACCGAGTAGAGATCCACTAGAAAATGTTTTTGTGTCTATCTTCTTTGGAGGAAGGGGTTACGGGAGCATTAAAGATAATTCCTAATGCAGTTGAATTCCCTTCCTATTCTTTTTAAATTAAGAGGTGAGAAGTACAAGAGTGCTTTTCAGTACAATCGAACACTTAAAGCTATTAATAAACACTAAGCCCTTCAAGCCTTGTCAACTAGCCAAAACAAACAAAGTTCACGAGAAGTCGCCAATCCGGTATAGTGGTTAGAGGGCCAACTGCTGTGCCGTAGGGCCTGAGTTCAAATCCTGGAAATTGATTGATTGATTGATTGAATATTAACGTCGCACTGCTCAGCTACACGAGGGCGATGGACCACGTAACTTTGAACCATGGTCAAGTGACGTGGACAACACCTAAGCTGGCACCTCCCTCTCTTAACTACCACACCAACGGGAAGACGTTTCAGCTCTCGACAGATTTAACGTGCATCGCTGCCCTACACCGTGGGTCTTTAGTGGTACTGAGCTCGAACTCGTGACAAGGCAAGCCACGATCCGATACCTATACCACTCGGCTACCGCAGTCACTCGAATCCCGGAGAAGACATGGACGTTTGTAAATGTATAGTGCCTTCACGGCATGGGGATACTCTAAACAGCTATCGAGCTGTAAGTTCTCTCGTGCGGTTGGTGGCAGGGGATGAGAGGTGGGAGGCCCCTACCCCTCCCTTAAAATTAGGGTGGAACCGAGCTAAATCGTACTAACACCTGTATGGTGCTCAAAGCTACGGCCAACGACTGGCCAACATCTAGCCCCTTGTCATGATGAATTTCGTGGACCTCAATCTAGCTAGGTCGGACAGGTGGCATTGGCAACAACAACAAGTTTCCGAGTGCATGATTCCAGGGAGCTGCTGCGCAGAATTCTAACAAAGAATATCTCACAGTGGGTGCCTTTCCATTGTGACCTTTAGGGAAACGAAATGGTGGACCTTTTAGTATAAAGAAACTTGGATATTCTCCAAAGATCTACTGGAGACCTGCTTCTTCACTCAATAAAACTTGAAATTAATAGGATTTATAAAAAAGTGCTTTCGAGATGCTGCTACCAGTGCTGCCAAAAATAAATCATGGAGGGTGCTGATAAAACCTCCGGTCTCTCCTCATGCTGTTGCTGTGGCGGAGTTTAGATTATTGACTCGACATGACAGTCTTTGTGCTCGTTTGCATCTTTTTTATCTGACTGACTCCCCCTTTTAGTGTTTTGTGTGCTTCTGGACTAGTCATGGACGCTTCTCATTTAGACGTGGGCTCTGCACTTATAAGTTTGCACTGTATTGTGAAGAAATATTTTAGAGCTCTTACTAATGACCTGATGGTCAATGGCCAGATATTTGATAAATAAATAAAACCAAGTGCGACAGGTTCCTTTACAGTAGTGTTGTCCGAAGATATGGAAAAGCTCTGATGATATAATTAGTACACAATCGTACAATATGAAACCTACTTTTTCGTGAATTACAATAAGCTAAAATCATGAGGGTCTTGTAATTAACACAAACACGTTTTCTCCACTGAATTCAAAACTAAAGTTTGACTTGTACTTAATGTTCTACTTGTAATATTTGGATAAAATTTTAAATTTGTTCACTTGGTAAATGTGTTCAAATATTAAGATTTTTCAAAAAGTTTTTCATAATTAAATATATATATTGTACGCGAGTTCTTTTAAATTAAGTGCAATTTATTTATACCTATGTGCATTATTATTACTTATAAATACAGTCGGACCTCTATATAATAAAGTCGCTAAATCCCGGAAAAAAGTTCGTTATATGGAAAATTCTTTCATCATTCATTCTTATATGGTTCATCTCTTTTAATATACTTTATAAACCACATAAAACACATTTTAAATTCATAAACACTATAGACTAAAAACAGTAATTATTCACACCTTTTTTTAAATTAATATATGTTTATTTTATATATCTTACCCATCAAAAAAGAATGAAAGAAAGAAAAACTGTAAGGAAAACAAGAAAAAAGGAAGTCGAAGAATTCACTGTATTTTCAATATTAAGAAAATAGTTTTATACTAAAATTAATGAATTTTAAGGACATTTCATACTTTAAAGCATACAAGCAATATTAAACAATATTATATTATAATTAGGACACGGGACAAATCCACTGAGGGTGAAAGAGGATATCGAAGATGTTTCTAGTGTGAACTGTACAATGGGTTTAAAGGTTGCACTTCTCGGATTAAACGTCCAGAACTCTATTTCTCTCGGTTAGCCAGGATCTCACAAAACCAGTTCAAAATTTATGACCACCATAAATGTATATTAAAAAGAGAATAGCTTGACTTTTTTCAGAAATACTTTAAAAAAGGGGAGAACAAAAATTGAGTCACAAAAGAAAAAGTTCGTTCTATAGAAATGCACTTCGCTATAAAGAGATTATTTTACGAAGAAAGTCGTGAAATGTTCAAGGTTCCTAGAAAAATTTCGCTACATAGAAAAATTCCCAATATAGAGGCTCGACTGCATATTCTTGTAAAAGTATCTGCACAAAACAAAAGTTGGCAACAGTGAAGTGCATGAAATAATTGTCTGCCAACACGTGATCACAATTATCATGGGACTATGACGCCACATAAATTTAGCCCACTAGTAATTAGGCTTGAAGCCCAGAGGCTGAGGGGTAGTGTTTTACGCTTCCACGCCACAGGTACGGGGTTCAAAACACAGGCTGTGAGAGGTCGACTCAGCATTTCAGCCCTTCATGGGTAGATGAATAAATACCAAGCTTTTTCTTGAGAACTGAACACTGGGAGTTTTGCTTCAGACTGACCACCTGACGGAAACATCTGCACATGCTTCCCAGTGCCTAAGGTCACGTAAACTGAGATAGGTGCATTAGGCCTTGGTCCTCATGGGCTGTTGCGCCACTAAGTTCAGTTCAGTTCAGTTCTGTAATTAGGCTTTTTTGGGTATATTTTACTTCATTAAATAATTTTCATAACTGTTTCTGCTTCCTGCATTTCATAATATTGCTCTTTTTCGATTTTTTCAAATATTTTTCATATCGGGAGTTACCGTTCATTTTTGGAGCAAATGAGATCCGAAAAGTGTTCAGATGGAATTTTGATATTTTCATTTACTTGCTAGAACGATTGTTAACATTACACTTTTAAACACGAAGGCTCTTTATCAAATGATATATAGTCTCATTTAATTTTAGAGAACTTTCTTTAAAACCTCCCTGTATCTTGGACACTTTTGAGAAGAATTTTAAAAGATTTGAAATTCAAACCAACTTTTTAATGTAAAAAATTATATTAAATCAATAATAAGAAAGAATCATTTTAAATTGGAATTATGTTTAATTAATCAACTTAGCTTACTTCTTTTTGAAGCATTAACATTTATACTAATTTTGTGCATTAATCCAACACAGTTAAGACTATTACTGAAAAAATTACTGTGTATGTCCTATTTTCTGTGACATTTTATCAGTACACTTGTCGAAGGCTATAACAGAAACATAAGACTTCAAAATAAAAATAATTAATATCTTATAAGTAAATTAATGCAATTTTATTTTTATTACATCAAATATTTGTCTTTTCTTTCAGAATTTTCGAAAGTATGCGTTTCTTTTATAATTCTACGTTTTAATAATAATTTTATCTCTATAATCTATCATACGGCCCGCAAACACTTTTCGGAAAATGTACATCTTGGTTTTTATCGAAGCTACATAAATTGTTATCTGCATATAAAGACATCGCTTGACGAAGCTATGAATAGAGAGAGTTGTAGTTTATTGCGATTTTTATGGTTAGGAGGATCAAAGCGGAAAGTGTCGTAAAAACTCTATTCACCGGTGAAACAAATTTCTAGTAAATGTTTCGTCCACGACTCAACCAAAATTATAGGGAGTGAGTGAATATTAACGTTACACTGCTCAGCTACACGAGGGCTTTTGGCAACGGACCACGTAATTTTGAACCATAGTCAAATGCCGAGGACGACCCCTGAGTTGGCACCCCCCCCCCTCTCCTACCTACCACACCAACGGGAGGACGTTTCAGCTCTTGACAGATTTAACGTGCATCGCTCCCCTACACGGTGGGACTTCAATGGTACTGGGCTAGAATTCGTGGCAAGCCAACCACGATCCGGTATCTTGACCACTCGGCTACCGCGGCCACATTATAGGGAGGGAGGGAGTGTTTTATTAACGCCAAGTTGTGAAGCGATGCAATTGCTATTGGCGGTAAACCTTGTCATTTTGAACCTCACTCAAGAGACGAGAACGACACCTGAGCTGGCACGGCCCTCTCCGAACTTACACCCCGACACGGGGGAAATTTTAGCCACGATTAATTTAAAGAGCATCAATCCCTCTAGTCAGTGGATGTGCAGTGATATTAGAGCTTGGTCTCAAGACACGCCGGCCATGAACTTGTGATTAGTAGCACTAGAGTATGATCAGGATATATTCATGGATATATTCGCAACCACATAAAATTAAAGAAAATGGGGGGGAAGAGAATTAAGGTCTTTAAATTGTAGAAAATTTTAAAAATTTAGTGTGAAAAAGAGAGAAGGAAACGCAAATATGCTTTTTAACCGACGTAAGCATAAAATCATAACCATTTTTTATAACAGCGTATATTTTGCTATTATAAATAACTTAAACTTTAGATTTTTTTTTTCTTTGAAAGTGAAAATAAATTAATTTTTACTTTAAGGCTGTTTTCGGTTAATGTTAAAGAATAGGACCCAAATTTGGAACATTTTTTTAGATAGAAAATAAATGAAACATTAATATGATATTCTGGCTTCACTATCCTTTAGAGAGCAGCATATTTTATCGCACCTCCCATTTTTAACCGAATTGATTCATTTTTTCTGGAATAAAATGTGTTTCGCGTTTTTTATCCTATACCGTTACGTTAAATGGGCTTTGCCTTCACGTATTAAAACAAAAAAGAAAATATTCACGGAATATTTTGAAATTTTTAAAAACACTACATTGTTAACAGATGTACGAGTTATAATATTGCAAATTTCCATGGAAATTGGGTCATTTTTCTGTCTGAAAATGTGCTTCGCGTTTAGTTAGAGCTCTCGAACTTTTAATGAAGACAGCCTACTT
>BMAV01020223.1:15429-25836 GCA_019973955.1 Trichonephila inaurata madagascariensis
CACGGCGGGTCTTTAGTGGTACTGGGCTAGAACTCGTGACAAGGCAAGCCACGGTCCGATACGTTTACCACTCGGCTACCGCGGCCAGCAAAAGGGCTCACAGGACTCTTAAATTGTATATTTTTAAATTTTTTGAAAAAAATATATGTTACAGCCTTAATATTTCTGAGCATTTTGGTATCAAAGTTGTGTTGATACTGTGAAAACTTCCGAAGTTATTTAGGAATAAGTAGTGAAACTTAAACGAAAACCCTATCTCTTTCTTATCTTTAACTTCATTTTTCGCAAAACAAAAAACCTTAGCTTCCGCGCAGAATTTCTCAAAAACAATTCATGGTATCAATTTGAAATTTTATACACGTGTTCAACAAATAAGGCTCTTCATAACTTATACATCAATTTTCAAAAAAAAAAAAAAAACTTAATAGAATTTTTTTTTAATTTATTTATTTTTTTTCTTAAAATTTTGAAACTTTTGTTATAATTGTATTTAAAAAAATTTTTTTTCTCTAAATTTTTTTAAAATTAATATAACTTCAAAAGTGAACATTTTTATACCAAGTAAAATTAATTTTGTAAATTTTTGTCCATTTTGTACTTCAGAATCCTGCGCGGTGTAAAATACTAATTTTCACATTTTTGAAAATTGTCCAGTTTTTATTTCTGTATAACTTTTTTAATTTCTTCTCAAATTCTCTGAAATTTTGAGAAATAATGTATATATATCTGATTATCATGTAAAAATTTCAAATTATTGTTTCGTTTTATTGCTAAGTTATATTGATTTGAAGAAGGATGTTTTTTTCGAGTGCACGTATATCTGTTAAGGGTCCTGTAAGGCCTTAATCATCTGCGCGTTGAATAATAAAATTGATAACTTTTTAATTACCAGTCAGTTTGACTGAGTGTGGTAGAAATAGATATACAAAAATTGTCGGTAGGTTTAATATCAAGCCAAATTTGCTCTTTAAAATAAAATTTTCATAGATTTTTTTATTTCTGAATCCATACATTTGTACGATATATTAATTCCACAGAAATAACCGCCATTATATGTGTGGTAATTTACTCTATAAGATTAATGATAGTGTACATGATCATTAATCATATACTATGAACTTAAAGTCTTAAACAAGGGAGTATAAGTCGCGCGTAGTAAAATGGTCAACTCTCCGATTTAACGCTGACTGTAGAACATTGTGTTTCAAGCTGCTAACCTTCCACTATATTTTCAGTGAAATACGCGTACAGTTCTATATACAGTGAAATACGTATAACGCGAAAACGCCAAAGACGAAATAATTGGTTAACAGGAAGTAATATACAACTTTTCCGAATAACTGCTATGTAGTTTCATGCATTATTTTTCTCTTGGCACGAAAAGATTTGTGTGTTCTGGCAACAAACAAAATACGGAAAATATCAGATTTTAATTAGGTGTGAAATGAAAGGAAGGTGGTTTCACATGTTTCGTAGAAAGGAGGTTAATTTGATTTTGAAATGCCATCGAGACAGACTGTAACACCAGACAGTTTAGTTGATTGAAAATACTTTCACCCTCCCCCCCCCCTACAAACGTCACACAAAAACATCTCTTTGTACAGTTGGTTGATTGGTTGAATATTAACGTCACACTCTTCANGAGTGTGTTTGTATGCAAAAATTTTTAAAGTACTTATTTATCATAATGAAGGCTGTTTTTATTAAGGCAAACCTCATGTTTAATAGCTCGAAATTAAAGTTTCGCAAAATTGAAAACAGTGTGGGGCTTTGGAGAAAATTTAAACAGATGTAGTGATAGTTACTATAGAATTTGGCAGAGAGAGAGAGAGAGTATTATTTATAATATCAAGCCATTTAAGTTTGCCCATATTTGGAGCGTAAGTAGACTTTTACGAATAATTACACAAGAGATTCTGAAAGGGAATCAGTGATAAGGGAGATTTAAGGCGCAAAAGCCAAGTTAATTCTGAATTGGAAAGGATATATATCAATTATCAAAACAACTTACTGACTTCAATTTTCCTTATTTGCGTCATAGTTCGCTTGTATATTGTGGCAGAGCCATCTAACATCAGGAAATTTACTATGGGAATTGTGTTCAGAAATTCCTTGTAATTGTTAGTTACCAAATCTAATTCTAGTGAAAGTAATCCAAAGTAAAAGTATTACTATAATGTACAATTATTGAATTACAATTTATTTTTCCATAATATTCATAAATTGTTTAAATACCAATATGTACGAGATATTCAAAAGTTCGTGGACTGAGCTTATAACGTAGAAATTTTTTGTGCAGTAGAACTACTACGATAACATTTGTGTTTCTGCATTCTTCCCTTTTTCTAAGAAAAGTTTGTCCCAAATCACGTGGTCGGTGGCTCACCATTGTGTCGTATTTTGTGAGCGCATGCATTTGCAATTGAGATTCTTGAGCAGACAATAAATATCAAATTTTGTGTTCGTTAGGGAAAAGTGCTACAGAGAGTCACGAAATTTTGAAGCTTGTATAAGGCTGAGATTTATCAGCGGGAACCCAATGTTTTGAGTGGCATCGACGTTTCAGAGAAGGCAGCGAAAGCGTCGAAGAGAACAAACGCTCTGGACGTCCGCAGACTTCCCGCACCGCCGAAAATCTCGAAAAGGTTGTAACGGGTCTATCCGTGAGCCTTCACTAATCCTCTTGGGGTAAATTGCTTTCTTTTCAATGTTGTTCTATTGAAAACTTTCTCCCGAAGAAACGGTTTATGCAAATGAAGGGTTATATTTAAGCATTGTTTTTTAGGTACGCGATGTTAGTGGAAAGTAGCTGAGAGCGAGTCGAGAGTTACTCGACAATTGCTGTATAATTAAAGATGGTTAATTGACGATTTAGTCAATAAGTTAGAATTGAATAATAATGAGCCAAGGTCGAGCAACTGAGAACGGAATTACCGTAGATAACCAAAGCGTTCCAAGAGTAAGTTAATTGAATTATAATTAAATATTAAGTATCCTTTCTACCGTGTCGTTGCTACTATACTTAATAAAAGTGTGCATTTTCTCCTCTGGGTTGTTAAATCAAGTGAATGGATATTAAATAAGAATTGTACTGATTATGGCTGATCTTTCATCTAACCCCCAAACACCGATAAACGCGACAGTACGTTTGTCACAAGGTTTCTGCGCAGGCCTCAGGTAATAGCAGAATCAGTTGGGATATCCCTCGACCATATGTTAATGGATTCTAAGGATCTTAAAATGCATAGGGTGTGTCGTTCTACGCATGTGTTAAACGGAGACCAATCTACACAGATGAAGTTAAAACTGCATCGCAGGCGGAATTAAAGGACATGGCTAAAAATGGATTCCAGAAATGTTTCGAAGACCTTTACAAGCGATTCAAAAGTGTGTTGTTGCTAAAGCATCTTATTTCGAAGGAGGACATGTTTTTCAGTATTTTAATTGGTAATATTTTTTAAGTTATAGACTCAGTCGCGAGGAACTTTTGAATCCTACTACGTATTAATAAGTTCAACCCTCTGACCGGAACATCCATCTCTCAGACGGAGATGGTTTGCATTGATGCCTGTAGATAACGCTGTTGTGTGATTTTTGGGATGGCCTGCCTTGACATCTTCAGTTGGACTCTACCCAATGAGAGGGACACATGGTGGTACTTGACGATTTTTTTTTCAACTCACGATATGTGCGATTTTCCCTATCTATCACCGTCTATCATACCTATATTTCTATTTTTTTTTCGTTTTTGGTATTATTTTTAACTATTTTTACATGAATATAAATAATTTCTAATCAGTTTTTATAAAAATACTAATCATAATTCTTGTGATAAAAATATATTAATATAGTGTGCCTCATAAAGACTTAAATATTAAAAATTCTACTCGATATCATGAGCTATAAGGACATTTAAAACACTTCTTAAGGCAGTGCTTCTCAAACTTTCAGTATTTGCGACCCAATATTCAATCACAATTTTCATCGCGCCTTCCTCCATACAAATAACAATGCATTGAATTCAATGATACTATAATTTGACCCTACAGCTACAACACGACTTCAACCTCTTAAGTGCCACCGGACGTATATATACGTCTCGTTCAGCCCCAGTGCATTAATTGCCTCATACGTATATATACTTCTTTCCGAAGTACGATCTTTTCTGTGCACTGCTACCCATACAATTATTTAGAAGGCTTTGAAATGCTAAAAAAGGACCTTGACAGCTTTTGTGAAGGATTTACTTATATCAGAGGATTTCTTTATTTATTCCTTTACTCCCCTCCCCAGTTACATAGAATCCCCCAAATTGATACATGGAAACAGGCATTGGGGAGTGAATCGCGTAACTTTTAATCGGCAGTGCAGGGATTATTTATAAACTGTACATATATTGTTAATATAAGTGTTAATTTTTGTATATAATTTATGTGTAATATGCACTGATAATTATTAAATTTGTTTTTAACTAAGTACTGTTAAATTAATTATGAAATACATTGTACAGTAATGATACATTTATAAGTATATTATAGATTAATTTACATGTACATTTAGTGTACATTTATAAGTGTAAATTTTAATTTTATTTTTTATTGTGTCATAATGTATTTTGTTTACTTTCAGCAACTTAATTTTTTTTTAAAACAATTTTTTGTTTTCGATTTTCAGTATACTCGCACCCCCCCCCCTTGTAGAATTATCACGCCCTCTATGGGGGCGCACTCCACAGTTTGAGGAACGCTGTCTTAAGGTAATAAAATTCAAAAAAAATTTGCGTACCCGTCTGTCAGACGGATGTTTCTAAGAGCGGCGAAAAAATTGATGTTCCGGCCAGAGGATTAAGTTATAGTTTCAATCTTACTTTGATTTTGTTTAATTGATAACGCATTGATGCTATTTATTAGCCTACTGATCGCAAAACCTCAGAGTAATGGCTATTGCAATAAATTTTTACATTGTGCCCCATGAAGTTCATTTGGTCTAGTTTGGCTCAAAGGGGGCAAACAGCTTTATTTTTTTTTGATGGAAACGAGACGCGAACCCACGGTTCTGCATTTTCACATAGCTAAAACTTATTCTCTCACTGTCTCCCATGATTTGAAATCAAAATATTAATAGATTTCTTTTTACAGGAATTCGCTTGCAGTAATTTAAATATATATGTGATGAATCCTCAGCCCTTCAAGTGTCAGTTGGGGTAAACTTCCTACCAGAACAACTCAACCCACCTTCCGCATAAGTACTTTGACTACTACAGTGGGTTATCGGTTAACGAACATAATCCGTTCCAAGACTATGTTCGCTATCCGAATTGTTCGTTAACCGATCATCGATTCACCATAGACTTCTATGTGAAATCAATTAATTCGTTCTGGAGACCCTAAAAAAATGAAATCAAAACCGAAACTGATGGTCTAATGTGTATGAATATTCTATTGGAATTTTTTTTCAATAGAACTTTGAAGTTTAATAAGTAAGCAACATAATTCAGGAGAGATGAAAAACTATTTTTAGTCCGTTTCTCATTTCACGTATTTTTACGGCGGTAGTGCGTCATCGGTACCTTTATATTTTATAGTCTGCACCGTTTGAAAGAATTAAGAATTTTCTTAATTTATTTGCCATATCAGCAAATCCACTCACCCATAACTTATCAGCTGTCAGAAAATATTGATATTCATATTGAAATTCTAGTATTCAAGAATGTATTGATTTTAGTTATAATAATAATTATTGAATGACCTTTAAATTCATTGTTAATTCAAGTTTCGTTTAGTAATTATCAATACTACTAATTTCTACTTTCAGTGATCTTATTTTGTATGCAAAATGATAACAAATGTTTAATATTAATTTTTTTTCAAAGCCGAGAAGTGTTCGTTAGAATTCGTTTTGTTCATTATCCGAATATGTGTTCGTTGTCCAAACACAAAAAATCTTTCTTGAAAGTGTTCGTTATACGAACACAAAAATCTTTCGTGAAAGTGTTCGTTAACCGATCACCCACTGTACTTCGAAGGACTTGCTAAAAACAAGTGAACGAACGACGCACTGGCTCCTGATCAACGCTGAAATAGGACTGGTTTTGTCATGGCTTGGAGTACAGCTTTGCTGAACATTGGAATAAAATATAATATGATGAACGCGTTGCATTTCTCTTGTCAGTCTTTAAGAATTACTCTAATATATATATATATATATATATATATATATATATATATATATAATCATTTTATTAACTCTCTGGACACTAAGTACAAATTATTTGTCGAATTCAGACTTTTCTTATATTTATTTTCGCTCTCGGAATGTTAACTGATTGTTAGCTGGAAAATTAAAGTTTTAAAAGATATGTACAGTGGTGGCTAAAATTGTGGACGCTTTTTAAAACTATTTCAGATCCTTATATACAAGTAAGCGAGAGCATTTTTAGAAATTGAAAAACAAATGCAAGTTAAAGGCCTTTCTTGTTTTTTTATTCTTTTGCGTTAATGTATTACTATCAAACAATAGTCTAGATTTGAGAAAGTAATTAGGGATTGTGTAGGATTGACTATGCGTTCATGAATTTTAAATGGCCAGTAGAAAGAATTAAGGATGTTTCTGAGGAACTAATCTTGTTAACGTCCACAGATCAAACTGAGAAAGGATTGTCTTCCATAATTAAGCCATTGTGTGAGAGAGTTATAGTAACGTCGCACTATAAAGCTACACGAGAGCTTTAAAAGGGACCTTGTAATTTTGAGCAGTGATAAAGTGACACTTGACGACACGTAAAAAAATCGCCCCTTTAAAAAACAATTTGCTAGTAAATATAGACAGCATTAAAAAATTTTAGGATAACTTTTAAATACGAGTATCGTTAATTATACCCCCCCTCTTTCCTTTCCCTTTTTTTTCGGAATATAAATTTCATTACAAATAAAAATTCCTAAGTCTTTTTTAAATTTTTAATTGATTCGGAATCAAATGAAAAACCTTACCTTCTAATTACACTAAAGCACTAGCATGCATCTAAGTGTCTTACTAGATTGTATTCAATTTAAATTTGTCTTTTTCCTCGACCTACTAGAGAACTATTGGTGACAAATTAGATAACCTTTAATTATATATTCAGATGAAAAAGACAGTACTTGAGCTGGTATACCTAACTTTCTCTTAATCTTATTACAATCTACTGCAACCTTTGACGTGTGGACTATATATATATATATATAGTGGTGGCCAAAATTGGACACTTTTTTTAAATTGTTAGGTTTTTTAAGTTTGTATGCTTATAGAAATTGTTACGTTTCACAAAATGCAGAGTCATTTATTTCATTTTAAAGAGAATTTAATACTAAATTCAATACAAAAGAACAAATTAAAATATTTGCAACGCAAAAAAAGTTATTTTGCAATAACTATCGATATACATTAGATAGTGATGATAGCAGGGAGTTATCACTGCTTAGTGGAATAGCCTTTATTTCTTATTACAGCTTCACATCGATGCTTCATTGAGCTGAAAATAGTTTACGTGGCGTTACTACATGATTCCAGGAAACAGTTATAGCCTCAATTAGTTCCTTTTTATTTCTTGGGTACCACATTCGGACAAGAGTTTTCAAATGGTGGCGCAATTTTTCGGTAAGATTGAGGTCAGGACTGTTTCTTGTCCAGGACAACGATTATATTTAGTCAAAAAGCAATGATATCGAATAAAAGAGTAGATTAGACACCTAGAAACAGATGTGTGTCGAGAAAGTGGTCTTTCCTGTGTTAAAACTGCAAGATAGTTGGATGGTTCAGTATTTACACTTGGAGACTAAAAGTTTTGTTTAAAAATCCAAGAAACGAATTTAACAAAAAACAAAGCAGGAAAAGGTCGAAAAAAGTACACCACATCAATGACACAAAAACAAAAATGCTATGTCCAAAATAAAAAAATATCAACTATCATCAGAAGTTATCTGAATGATGCTGGTGTTTCTGTCAGTTCAAAAACAATAAGATTATCAGATGTTAGACTAAGGGGAAGAATTATACGAAAAAAGCCTTAACTCAATTTACAGCAGCGCTAAAAAGGCTGCAGTGGTCAAAGTAACACATTATTTAAAAAAATGATTAGTTGTCGCGTTTTATGGTGGGATGAAACTAAGATATCGTTATTTGGTAGAGATGGCCAAAAATATGCAAGACGCAGAATAGGAAAAATGCTACATCCTGACGGCATCCAGGCAACTGAAAAGTATCCACATAGATTTCAGATTTGATCATGCATATCGGCAGATGATATCTGGCGCGTTCATATCATCGTTGGGACATTGGATCTCAGGAAACATATTGGCACCATTCTAGAATCCAAACATCTATCTTGCATTGGGGATCTATTTACCAACAATGCTTCATTTATTTTTCAGCAAGATTCTGCTCCTTGCTACACAGTTAATTAATCAAAAATTGTTCTAAGATCATCGAGCTTGTGTTATCCTGGCCAGGAAACAGTCCTGACCTCAATCCTACCGAAAACTTGCGCCACCGTTTGAAGGGCTGCGGTAGCCCCTTGGTCAAGGTATTGGATCATGGCAGGCATGTCATGAGTTCGAGCCCAGTACCACTAAAGACCCTTCGTGTAGGGCAGCGATGCACGTTAAATCTGTCGAGAGCTGAAACGTCCTCCCGTTGGTGTGGTGTGGTAGTTAGGAGAGGGGGATGCCACCTCAGGAGTCATCCACGTCACTTGACCATGGTTCAAAATTACGTGGTCCGTAGCCAAAAGCCCTCGTATAGCTGAACAGTGCGACGTTAATATTCACCCTCGCCACCGTTTTAAAACTTTTGTCTGAATGTGGTACCCAAGAAATAAAGACGAACTAATCGAGGCTGTAACTGTTTCCTGGCATCGGGTAATAACGACCTGTTAACTATTTTCAGCTCAATGAAACATCGATGTGAAGCTGTAGTGAGATATTAAGACTACACTACTAAGCAGTAATAACTCACTGCTATCATCAGTATCTAATGTATATCGATAGTTATTTCAGAATAACTTTTTTTGTGAATCAAATATTAAAATTTTGTATTTTTGTATTGAATTTAGTATTAAATTCTCTTTAAAATGATATACATAACTTTGCATTTTGTGCAACGTAACAATTTCTATAAGCATACAAACTTAAAAACTGAACAATTTTAAAAAGTTTCTAATTTTGGCCTCCACTGGTATCCTTTATTATATATATATATATATATATATATATATATATATATATGTCTTGTTCACACGTATGAAGTTGTAGTACATTGTTGTGAGGTTAAGAAAATAAGGTATATCAGCTCAAGTATTGTCTTTTTCATCTAACTATATAATTTAAGTTTATCAAATTTGTCACCAATAGTTCTCTTGTAGGTCCTAGGGCAGGTTTGGCAAACCAGTGGCATGCGTGCCATTGATTGCACGTGACACAATATTTTTCGCACGCCTGTGATCAAAATGGTTTGCATTTTATTTCAATATTTCAAAGTTCACCATGAAGTATTACGAACAAACGTGAGTGATCGGTCGAGGTACGGCGGGAAGTACACTCGTTTGTTATTGTCTTGCCTTAGTTACGTCGTAAACTACAACTGCTTATGATGTAAAGTCTGTCATAGCATAGTCAAATTCATTGACATTACGGTATTTTAAAGTTTATATTTACGATTTTTAACTATTATTTAACATGGCTAGTTCAGCAAAAGAACAAAAAGAGCAAGACAGTAAATGTAACAGAGAATTTCAAATTTGGTGGACCGAGAAACGTGGCATTATTAGTAAAGGCGACAGAGTGGTGTGTGTTTTATGTTCTGGAATAGTGGTAGGCAGAGCATCGTCTGTAAAATGGTATTTTGAAACAAATCACAAACCCTCTTCTCAAAAAAAGTGAACTACAGCAAAAATAATAAGAAACCGTTTTTCAGATGACTCAGATTCAGCATGTATTCTATAAAAAGTAACATCTTACAATCCTAATATAAGTTGTCATCCAATCTGCAGCAACAGAAGTCAAGCTAATGTTACTCTCTCTCTCTCTTTAATTTGAATTACACGTATAACTAAAACATTTATAACTATACAGCGCAAAAGGTATTTTTTCGTAGTAAATAGAGTTACGAGTTGTTAGTATTTAGTTTTATTATTTTCCCAATAATCACAAGTCAAAATCATTTCACGCACGTCTATACCTCATTAAACACTTTAGAAAAAATGTCTCGTTGATCTATAAAGGTTCGCCTGCCTTAGTCTAGGGAAAATACAAATTTAAATTGAATACAATCTAGTAAGACTTAAACTTATATGTTAGTGCTTTAGTGTAATTAGAAGGTAAGGTTTTTCACATTTGATTCTCAATCAATTAAAAATTTTAAAAAGACTTATGA
>BMAV01020223.1:43388-73661 GCA_019973955.1 Trichonephila inaurata madagascariensis
ATGTCATCTTTGAGTAAGACAAAGCAAAATCCCATGTTGTCTGTCGTGTACTGATCTACCTCGACATATTGCAGAGGTCCCCAGACTTTTTTGTTTCATAGACTACTTGCCTTGTTGTTTGGTTTGGGGTAGACTCTTCTATTTATCTAATATTAAAGTTTTGTGAATTCGTGAACTTCAAATGTGTATTTGTGTGTGTGTGACAGCTGGTGTAGTGCTAAATTTCCTACTGTAGCGAATTGTATTGTGAAAAAACTTTAAAAAATGCTTGTTAATTTTAAACATTTATTAACTAATATCAAATTAAAAATTAGTATCTGTTACATAAAATAAAAATTCAAAAAAAAAAAAAAAATTATCGTTTTAGGCAAAATCTCAAACAATGCAAAAAATATCGTTATTTTGCTTAAAAAAGTTATACTGTGTCTTGGCGAAATAAACGGGCTGCCCGATTCCGTATTTCTTCTTTTTTTTTGTCTGATTTCGTTACAGAAGGAGGATGGCAGTTTTAAATATGACGGAAATTTCGGAAATATTTCTTCATGCCGGCCGTTCATTGGAGTTTTTGCACGATATATGGCACGAAGGGGTAGACGAATCATGCATTTTTGTGCGTTTTTAATTATTATTTTTAATTAATTGAAGTTTTGGAATTTAAAAAGTCAAAATGGATTCTTTCTATTATTTTCCGTCTTTTGGTACCTATTACGCAATCTTGTGTTCAGGCATTCGTCAGAAGATAGCCTCACAGATAGATACATTGGTTTACTCTCGAATTTTAATAGTGTGGATCAGTGCTCTCCAACCTTTTCATAGCCACGCGGACCGGTCAACGTAAGGTTATTTTATTACGGCCCACTGAGAGGAGGGGGAGGACGTAGATTGTTTATATTTTAGATTGCTTTGATTTAATAATTTCAATTTAAATGTGTATTTAAATATGTCTTCAGAATAAAACATGGTTACAACAAAGAATAATTATAAATTAATATCCATAAAAAGGCGCACGCGCATCCGAGAGAAACGCACCTTAGTAAATAAAATAGAAATAGTTTAATATTCCTTAGCCGACCTGGTATCGTCTGATCCAAGGACCGGGGGTTATGAGCTAATGTCATAATTATGTATTATGTAAGTAAATCAGTAACATATATGTTTTCATGGATTATCCCATACATTGAAAACCAAAATTTGTCACGACCTGTTTAAATGAGCTCCACTATCATACACCCTCATTTACACCTCATGGAACCCCCTTCAATTTTCTTACACTGATATGTACCTCTTGCTGGTCATCATCCCTCCCTGGGGGGTGATATAAACCACTTTGGAAATCAATGGCTTAGAGCAGGGATACTCAACCTGTGGCCCGCTGGCCGTTTCTAAGTGGCCCGGTCAGGGCCCATTGCACTAAGAAATTCAATTACTGGAGAACAATTTACTAAAAATTTAGTGTGGGAAATTCTATCAGTTAAGCAATCAAATATATTAATTTTGCTACCAATTTGTTTTTTTTTTAAAGTAGAATGTAAGCAAGAGGCTTGGTCATAGATGAAAGGAAATAGAAATTATTCCATAACTCAGTAAAAAATGGATAAAAATAAATATTTTTATGTGTATGTTTGATCGAAAAGTGTTAATATGGTATTAAAATAAAAGCTAAAAACAAGTTTTAATATTTTGATCAAAGTTGCGTTGGTCTTATAGTGTGTTTGCTCCATTATCCGTATGTTGCGGCCCGCGTGAATGCTTGTCATGTGTATGCGGCCCGCGTGAAATACCTGTCACGTGTATGCGGCCCGGTGGCAAAAATTGAGTACCCCTGGCTTAGAGGGTGTTCGACTGTTACCCCGGCCAACCCATTTCCCTGATCTTTCACCTAATGAAAACATCTGGTCATGGGTTGAAGACGCATCGAACTGAAGCAGCATGTGGAATGACTTTCCAGCATCTAAGCCCAATTTGACTAGATGCCTGACCGGGTTAGAACCATTTTAGTTGTCACAGGTGGTAACTGTGTGTACTAAATTTGGATTTCCGTATACACCTAAATTGCATGCAATTACAATGAAATTTAATTAAATGGGAAAGAGAGCCCGAGACTTAAAGTTAGATAACTCTAAAATGACTAAATTATTTAAATACTGTATTACTATATACTTAGACTGAAGTTTATAGACACAGAATGAATTAAAAGCCACACTATATGCTAGAATTACACAGTAAATTAAATTTTTGAGGTTGCTCGAAATGACCTGTAATTAGGAAGAAATTAATCGAGAGAAAGACATTCAGTAAATAAAAATGGCTAAGTAAATTGCGTCTCACCAGTATGAAGAATATGGCTTTATTAAATTTTTTTTTCACTCTTAATCCCTTCTTTAAATGAATAACGAGACAGAAAGAAAGCAAATGACTTTTTTACGTAAAGTTTCATTAGATAAAGTATTTTGTTAAAAGAAACGAAAAGAAAGACATTAAATTCAATCACATTCAAAAAGAAAATATTCTCTATGCACTCCATGAAAGTTACTTAAAAATGAGAAAAAAGAAGAAAAAGAAGTGAAAAAATTCACGCTAGAACAATCCGTTTGTTAGTTGAAAAAAAATAAAGCATTCATGCTTTTTTAAGACAAATTGTTGCTATACATTTTTCTAAGAGTAATAATAATAAAAGTTATTGTAAATATCCAATCGTCTGTAAGAAGTTAAAGTAAATTTCGAATTCTTTGTAAAAAAAAAAATCAGTTGATTATTATCTTCAGATAAACAATAATCTAATTTTTATTTAAAAAAAATATCCCATAATTATTATTTTTTAGGCTTAAGTATTATGAAAAAACTGAAAATACTCAAATTATCTTGAAAAAAATTTACGTATTAAAATAATTGCGTCGAATAGTCACATAAATTTGATATTGTTCTTTAACGTAACACTTCAACGTCGCCAATAACGTCAAGGTTATTGGTGACAAACATAATTTTGAACTTTGGTCAAATGACGAAGGCGACACCTGTACTTACTAGGGTTTCTTTCCCGGGAAATCATAAGATTTCTATACATTTTCTATTACATTTTCTATTCCGGGAATTATACTTCGTTCCCGGGATTTACCGGGAATCGATTGTTTGATGAAAAGATGGTTTGTTTGGATACCAAAACACGCTGGAATAGTTTGTTGGCAAGAATTGAACGATTTGTAATGGCCTCCCACCTGGGGAAGCCATCTCTTCATCTACTCGACCTAAATCTGTAGGAGGTAAAGATTGATGACCCAAACTAGGCATGAGAAAAATCCAATTTATTATTACCAAATATAATAATCTAAGGCAAGCAAACTGTAAATGGAAACTTTAGTGATAGAACAATAGCTCAAAACCCTATGTGAATAAGCGCACGAAATCCTAATAGCTTAACTTTACTCAAAGTTATCTTAAGAAGCCTAACTTCCTTAATTTATTTTAATAGTTAAAGCCTGTCCTATAATCACGCGTCTAAATTCTGATCCTTACCGTAACAGCACTGCTTTCAGCGACTCAGCTTCTTGTCCTTCTCCTCACGATTGTTAAACTTCAACTATAAATATACTAGCTAATCTGCATATCAAGGTTTCTTCTTGAGAGGGATGGCTGTGAAATAATTCGATTGCTGGCCCCAAAGATTCCCCAAGAGGATTAATAGAAATTCAGGTAAAGCCCCGTCACAGATTTTTAGAAATTAAATAAGCTATTTTAAAAGCAATTGTTGACATTAAAGAAGAACAAATGATGGCCAACGTAGAGTTTGAAACTGTGACTACAATTGTAGCAGTCTTAAAGCCAGTAAAACTTGGCTTAGAAAAATTATACAGTCGAAATGCAACTTTGCTAACTGCAGAAGGTGTATTTTCTTTCGTTATTAGAGAATTGAACGAACAAAATTCAGAATTTGTGAAAAATATGAAATATTCTCTAATCCAAAGAATTAATGAGATACGCAAAGCGTTAATTTAATAGGATTAATGGAATACCTGAATTTTGGGACAGAATACGAAGCAGCTGCCGCTACTGTCGATATTTTGTGATTGTCTGGTAAAAATTGTTTGGTTAGACAAGCCCAAATGATAGGGATAAGCCTTTTCTGCGAAAAAGATGAATCAATATCCAACTCTTCGTACTCAGAAGAAGAGAATATAGAGATTTTGAAAGAAAAAACTCTGACGTTGGACGAAAAATTAGAGAAAGCAATTTACTCTAAAACAAAAGTTTTATATTGTTTAACCAAAAAAAAAGTATTAATTTCAATAAAATCATGAAACAAGAGATGCAGTTGTTCGACTCGACTGAAAATTCGTCACCAAATATTATAAAACTATACGAGGCCTTAAAAAAAATTCCTCCAACGTCAGTTGAAGCCGAGAGAGCGTTTTCTGCTGCCGAATTGTTAGTCACAAAGCTTAGAACTAGGTTGAGTGATAAAAGTATAAATTACTTATGCTTTCTGAAATCCTATTTTAAAATTAAATAATCAATTTATTATATATTTTTTCTGTTTTTAGTTTATTATATAAATAAGTACTAGCTGCGTGGGCCGGCGCTGCATGGGCTTTTTCAAGAGCATAGCTTTTTGTGAATGGAAATTACCTCTTGTCGTCTCGTATTCAGTACTTCTTGGTTTGTGTGTGATTTCTATATTTTGTCCTTAAAATTTCCTTTTTAGAAATTTCTTCTACGTTCTTGCCCCGTCGGACGGGTCTGTTTCCCCTTCATTTAGCCCGGCGTTGCACGGGCTTTTTTCAAGAGTGTAACTTCATTCCCATGGAAATTTCCTCTTTTTGAAGGTCAGCACTTCTGGGTGCCTGTGTATGCTTAACGTGTGTGATTTCTATATTTATGACATCAAAACGCCCTTTTCTGAAATGTCTTCAGTTTCTCTTCCTTGACTGACATGTTTCTTTTTACTCAGTTTAGCCTGGCGTTGCACGGGCATTTTCGAGTATAAAACCTTTTTTCCCAGAGAGAAATCTTTCTTCAAATTTCTATTTTCGATTTAAATTTACAAAACTAATCTTGTTTTATCCATACGAGAACATATAATGTGTGATTTGGGTATTGAATAATTAATTTAGTAATGCATTATAAAAAACAACGCTGATTTAGTTTTTTTTTAAGAAAAAGGTATTAATTTACATTCATTTTTGTTAAATAATGAATTGAAAATTTCTTAATGTTAGCTATTGATTCGACAGCTTATTTTTGGATGTTTTATTATTCGATTAAAAATATGTAATTATAAAAATTTATGTGTATCCTTATTTTATATAATTATTATGGATTTTATTTAAAAATAAATTGTTTTAAATTTTTTTAAATTTTGATGTATTCCCGGGAATGTGGAAAAACCCGGGAAATCAGAAACCCTAGTGCTTACGCGCTTCCCTCTCAAAACTTCCACATAACGCCAACAGGAGGGCTTTGATTTAATGTGAATTATGCTAATTAACGTACTAATTTAACGTGCTTTATGCACTTTACATGGCTGCGCATAATTTTGAGAACTATTGTATGCAGAGGGATTAAGATTTTTAAAATCAGGTTTGCATCGTTTTTACGACTTTTTTAATGGCAACTAATATGATTTAATATTAATACGATACACCACTTTGAGTTAAGAAGGGCTTGTTAAAACTTATGTACCGTATTTACTCGAATCTAAGCCGCGCTATTTTTCAGTGATAATGCTACTGAAAATCGAGTGCGGCTTAAAATCGAAGGTAAAAAAATTCGTTGGGTGGGGAAAATGGGTTTCCACGCCTTTTAGAAGGAAAAATGTAACAATCCCTTCTGGTCACTTGCATCGATGGCTTATCATTATTACCCAATTTATTTTCAGTATCCAGTCTATCCTGAATTTCAATGTTTACTTACAATTTTTTTTTAATTTTTTTTATTTATTATTTTTTTTTTGTAAACGCTGTGATATGGTTGCTCTATGGCGACCATATCTTTGATTGTCAGCGTGAATTAGAAGTGTGGAATTGTCAAATTGAATAGACATTTTAAAATTCTTAATATGACTTTATTAAGAATGTAACTTAAATTTCTAATAATTTAGATAAATTTTAATAAGCGAGAATCTAATAAACCAAACACGCAGCAATAGTTAAACTGGATCGCAGAACTTAGACCACTTATCTAAATAATTATATTACCCGCCTACTTTCAATTATGATAATATTACAAGTCCTAATATCAAATAATCAGTCCTACCTTAATCCAAAATAAGATTCTATCACGGTACGAGATGTCTGGGCGCACGTGCTTGTATCAATGGCACGTGCTTGTATGCACCTTGTATCAATGGCTGAATATCCCGGTAACTTTTTGATAGGCCGTCAATTCACACTCGTATCTCATCCAAACATAACTTTCCCTAAATTGCCATTCTGCTTATTGAAACTTCTGTTCTTTTAAAAGCTATCTTATTTGCATTTCACAATTGCATTTCACTTCTTGGATTTGGGTTGGAAAAGATTTGCCATTAATCTTGGTCGTCAAGGAACCCAGAGGTTATGTTACAGAAAAGACGCGTGAGCCCGTCACAACGCTTTTTTTTAATCTCCTGAATATCAAAGACATCGGTGATGGCATCAAGACGAGTTCACTATGATGCAAATATGAAAAGGAAGGAGATATTACCCAAAAAAGAACGGAAACAAATCAGTGGCCAGAAAATTTGATACAGATGAAACAAATATACGTCACTGGCATAAGCAACGAAATATGATTTTTGCTTTTAAATCTTCAGCAGTCTTTCAGCGGTCTAAAAAAAAAAGATTGGATAGCACTGAAGACGACATCGTGAGTAAAAATGATGACGATGGTACTAGTTCCGAAGTCAGCTGTAACAGTAGGAGTGACGAATGTTTTTCAGAACAAGATATTGATGGTTAGAGCAATTACATGGTCACCACGTATGTATTTAAAAGCTTTCAATGCTGATAAAATAAATCAATTATTCACTTCCCAATAGTTCTAATTAAAAAAAATTAATTTCTGTGTATCGGATATCGATAAAACTTTTACAATTTTTTTTTATTTCTTCGCAAAAGCTTGTGAGGAATATTTGGTGCAGTCTTAGAATCGATGGCGGCTTAGATTCGAATAAATACAGTAATTTATGTTTCCATTTGCTGCTCTTTAACATACTTGATAGCCATATCGAGTGAAAGTCCAGGTAGATAATTATTATTTAATTGTTGAGGATTTATTATCCAGAACTTATTTTATATCTGTCAACACAACTGATGTTTTTTTTAAAAGTTTCATCACATTTTTATCTCCTTCCTATTATTAATGCAACTTTTCATGAAAGTAAGAGAGAATGAGAAAAAAAAATGATCAAATTTAAGAAAAACATTCAGAACTGTTTTGTCATTTAGTGCCTTTTTTGCTATTTTATATAAGGGAATTTTCATTCACTTTATCTAAAAATGTCCCATGCAATTCAAATTTTGTGTGTGTGTGTCTGTAATAAGCTGTCATAACTGAGACTATTATTTATTTCCATAATTTATTTTAAAATTTTTAATTCCAAAAATATTTAGAATGTTTTTTCCCCCAGAAAAATCATATTGCAAATTTAAATTATGTTTACCTTGATGTAATTACTAACCCATAAGCCCAATTCTATATTTTATGTTGTAAGAAAAAATCTCATAAAAATATTATTTTTAACTTTTAAATTAAGAAATATTGTTGTTGTTACTAATGCCACCTGATCGGCAAAGGCCAGATCAAGGCCCACGAAATTCATCATGATAAAGGGCTAAGTGACGCCTGTCGTTAGTCGTAGCTTTGAGCACCATGCAAGTGACAGTACGATTTGGCTCGGTTCCACCCCAATTTAAAGGGAGAACACTCTGGGTGTGGTCAGAGGCCTCCCACCTCTCTTCCCCTTCCACCAACCACACGAGAGGACTTGCGGCTCGACGGCTATTTAGAGTACTCCCATGCCACAAAGGCACTATACATTTATAAACATCCATGTCTTCTCCGGGATTCGAACCCAGTCCCTACGGCACCGCAGTCAGCGTCGCTAACCACTATACCGGTTCACAAGAAGAAATATTATATTACATACATAAACATGGTTGAAAAGTTAAATAATTCAAAAGTTATGAATATTATTACAGATTTAGTATATATTACATATAACCACACATTTCAAATAAGAATCCTTACTAAATTGCATAAAGAATCTAACACAAAAATTGCAGATTTTGGACATATTGCGTCCAGTACGCCTTTAGAATTATTTCCTTTGAAAACATTTAACTGTATAACTTTTTCAAATTTTCTGAATCATGATGAAAAATATTTAAATATCTTAATTTCTTTACCCCTTTTTTTAAATGCAAAAATCGCAGATTTTGAAAGGATGAAGTTACAAGTGAATGAATGTTTGCAGTTTTTCTGCTTTATCAAAATGATTTTAAATTTTTTAAAAAAAATCATATTTCAGAATTTCGCAAATTAAATTCGCTGATATTAATATCCGCAAAAATTTCTCAGAAGCTTATTATAATTGCATACATACCACATCACTATAATTATTTACACATAAGAATCAAAAGTCTTTTTTTTTAAATGATTAAAATAGAGCAGAAAATAATTGAAAGATTAAAGAAAACCCCCCTATTAATGCACTTTTCTTTACTTTCACAAAATATTTGTTTTTCAACTTTTCTCTTTTTTGAAAAAAAAAATAATAATTCTTTGCTCACGACATAAATTATTATAATTTTTATTTCTAGTTAAACACTGTTTCATTTTGTGTTAAGTAAAAAAGATTGTTGGTTAAAGTGTAGAATAGAGTTCCCCTTGGCGAAGCCAATTTTTTGGCGACCGAAATCAATCACCACAATGAACTTTTTTTTATAAATATTTAAGCATTTTTTTTTATTGATATTTTTCCATTTCTCATTAATATTCTTTTATTTTCATTGCAAAATTCTACTTTCTAAATTCTTAGAACACCTATCGCTAAATTAAGTTGCTTGGTGACCAATTCCGGTCGCCAAAAAATTGACTTCGACAAGGGACCCCCTATTCCACGCTTTAAGCCGTTTGTTTTATATCTCCCTTATGAGATGTAGGTATCATAATTTAGTAATATACAGTGGGATTTTTTTTTTTAACTGACACTATTCAAGGAAATTTGTTGCTCGATCTAACTATATACCACAATGGCACCACATACAAAATTGATAAAGATGAATAATGACACGGGGAAAATAGAATTCGGTGGGGGTGGAATTCGATCCAAAAATTACCGATAGGGGTATTTATGGCGCTGAATAGTACACAAAAAGTGAAAATAATAATAATAATACATACATGCAAAATAAGAATGAAATATTTTTATTCATCGCATTCACTTTCTCGGCGAAGAATTCGACCACATTCAGCATAACATTCATTTTCAGAGATAATACCGTGCATTCTCTGCATAATATTTCCCAAGCGCATGTCACAAAGAATGTTCTACAACACGTCACAAGGCTACATGTCACAAGGAATGTTCCACACTGTCTGGGATATGTGTACCAACAAAGATTCCCTGTGATCTGTCGACGATTACAGTTGCAACATCTGTTATCACCTTTTCTGACACAGGTTTACTCCCTGCACCTTGACGAATTATCAGTAACTGTTTCTTCGAAATTCTTAATCATTCCTTTCAAAGCATTTAAGCGATAATGCCCCCTTGCTTACCTACTGTCTGGTTTTTAGATCACGAGAAGCTGTGTGTGTGAATGATTAAGATTATACAATTTTACCAATAAAGCGTGTTCTGGAAATGTGAGACGGATATTCACTTAAGCTGACTCATTTCAGTTGAGTGAGTGAGTGAATATTAACGTCTCACTGTTCAGCTACACGAGGGCTTTTGGCGACGGACCACGTAATTTTGAACCATGGTCAAGTGACGTGGACGACACCTGAGCAGGAAGCCCCCTCCTAACTACCACACCACACCAACGGGAGGACGTTTGAGCCCTTGACAGATTTAACGTACATCGCTGGGTCTTTAGTAGTACTGGGCTCGAACTTGTGACATGGCCAGCCACGATCCGATACCTTGACCACTCGGCTACCACGGCCACCATTCCAGTTGAGAATATTATTCTTCGGAGTTGTCTATATCAGTTCAATTCAGTTCAATATGCAAATTTGCATCCTTGGTCAACTCCTTTTTCTCCGAGAGAAGTTTTCTAACATGTTTTTATAACCTAAATTGAGGCGTGATTATCGCATATATGAATACATATATTTGGATTTTGTTTTAAGCTGTGTTTCTCGTTTTGGTAAGCCACAGAAGTACCATAAATACTCCTATCAGTGATTTTTGTAACTAAGTTTCTTTTTACGGTATCTTATTTTCCATGTCATTATTACTCTTCATATCAAGTTTGGTGTCATTGCGGTTGGTAGATCGAGTTCCAGGTGGTCCTGAGTAAAAAAAATCACCCAATATTTGCTAAAGAAAAAGTGGGAAGAAGCTTGTAAATTTTTAAAAATATACAGGTTCATACTAATGGGTTTTTAAAGAATAATGAAAAAATATAGATAAGCAAAAATATGCATCTTTTGCTTTCAATTTTGAGTGCGAGAATAAAGCCTTTATATTACAGCAGATCAAATCGATATTTTATTCGATACTTTTGAAAGAAAACCATACAGCATACAAAATGATACAGTAAATGTATTTTATTTAATCTATTGGAATTTAATAAAAAAAAAATATTTGAATCACATACTTTTGTTTCTATGGAAACAAGAAAAACTTCGAAACAGGAAATGAGATGCTTTAAATTATTGGTAAAAGCTTTACTTCCCAAAGGATATATCCAGTTTCAGTCGTACGTATGAAAAAATCGAATATTTTCTTGCGAACAGAAAATACTACGTCTTGCACGTCAAATTTCAAGTCTATATTTGACATATGAGGAAAGAATATTTGCTGAAAATATCTTCACAGGTCGATGAACACGTTCTAGTAAATCGAATTTTCGAATTTTATATCAGCGCTGCATGCTAAAATAATCTGCTAGGATTAAATTTATGTCTCAAATTCAGTTTCTGTTATAAAAAAAAACTTCTTTTAAAATGAACTCTGCTTTTTCTGATTTTCATATCGTGTATTAAATGTGTGAGAAATTTTCATAGAATAATTATCTGATATATTTTTTATACGCTCTTTTAGGAATATATATTGGTTATTTGGTACTATAATAATAATTCTCTTTGCTTTTTTTTTAAACCACCAATCCCAAACTTTGTTTTTCAAATTTTTACTACTCAAAAATATATTTTTATTAATTACATTGCTAAATTTAATCAATTTTAAATGCGTTAAGGAAAAGAACATTCCATAATTCTTCTTTTTAAGCACTACAGTCGATTTCCAGCCAAAGCTGTCTCGGTTTAAACCATCTTGATGTGTTTCTTTCTATTGTTTTCCATCTATTTACGCTGATGTTTCACAAGCATTTTCTACATTGTCTAGCCATCTTGTACGAGATCTGCCTCTTCTATTGCCTTCTGGTTTCAAAAACCTTATTTGCTTAATTGGGTTGTTGTTATCATACCTGAATATCGAGTCAAGCATTCTTAGTTGTGAAAAAAGTCTTAATTAACTTAAGGTATCCGACTACGTTCGGAACCTTGATTTTGAAAAGCTTATAAATAGATAATATGATATTTAGTGTCTCTTTGATTAAAAACGCATACATAAATTGTTTTAAGGACATTTTGAAAATAAAAATTTATTTTACAATATTTTCACAAAAAATGAACATAGAATGACCCATTTTCAAAATACTCTCCTTTTGCGAAAAATGCTTCTATTATAATAATATTTCGCCTGTATATAGATCAGACCTCTCTACAGAGGCTCAACTAGAAGTTTTGAAATACATAAATTATCCATGAAATATATAATTTATCCATGTTTTACGACAACAGAGGGGAGAAATTTTAAGAAAAAAACGCCGATAATTATTTCAATGGGTTGTAACTCTGAAAATAATGTGAATTTTTCAAAAATCATAGTTGAGCCTCTGTACAGAGGTCTGAGCTATCTACAGGCAAAATGTTATTATAACAGAAGCATTTTTCACAAAAGGAGAACATTTTGAAAAAAGGTTATTCTAAATTAACTTTTTGCCGAAATATTGTATTTAAATAATTTGTTTGTCAAAATGTCCTTAAAACAATTTTATACATGTATTCTAATCTAAGTGACACTAAATATCATGAAAATTATTCATTTATGTGCTTTTTTAAAATCACTGATCCGAACATAGTCGGATACCTTAATGAAATTTGGTTCTCAGTAATTCCTTTGTAATTCAAAATTGCAAAGTATTCTCCAGATCTCATTTTCCTTCACTGCTCTAAAAATTCTTCTCTCAATATTTTTCGTTCAAATCTCAATAAGTTTTTCTCCTCCAGTTTTCTCATTGTCCAGCACTCACTGTCTTATAAAACTATGGGTCGTATCAATGCCGGTTTATCCATTGGGCGCTTGTGGAGGGTGCCCAGATGCCCGGGTCCCGAATAAGCTGGACTTAACCAGATTTTCTGGCTGTAAATTTCGATCCGCGCCAGTGCCAAGGGGGCTTGTAGATTTTCCGCGCCCAGGGTCCGAAATGACAAATCGGCACTGGGTCTTATAAGTGTTTTGTATAATTGTACTTTGGTTTCCTTCATTATAAATTTGGATTTAAATTTATTTTTCAAACCATAATAACAATAACATCAATTAGCTATGTTGATTCTATTTTTAATTTCGATCGCTATGTCGTTGTTGTTATTTACAATTATACCTAAATATCTGAATTGATGGACCTCCTCAAAAATATAATTCTTTATTGTCAGTTGTGCAAGATTCAAGTTCCTATCTGAGACGGCCATAAGCTTTGTCTATTCTCCATCGACAGTCAAACCAATCTTTTTTGCTGCCACTTCAAGCACACAAAACGCTTCATCAATCGCTATTCTTGTTCTTACCACTAAGCCACACTTAGCAGTGATAATTTATTTTTTAATTTTTGTTTTAATTTTGCTTTTTCTTCTTTATAAAGATTTATTAAGGTAATGATAACTCACTGTTTCATTCTTGGAAATATTGATTTTTTTTTTCAGTATTTTCTACCCGTAATTCAACCTTTCTTTTGTTGCAAAACAAATTTACCAACACGGATTTAAGGTATCCGAATACGTTCGGAACCGTGATTTTAAAAAAAGAGTATAAATGGATAATTTTCATGATATTTAGTGTCACTCCGATTAGAATGCATGCATAAAATTGTTTTAAGGACATTTTGACAAAAATTTTTTATTTAAATACAATATTTCGGCAAAAAATTAACTTAGAATAATCTTTTTTCAAAATGTTCTCCTTTTGTGAAAAATGCTTCTATTATATAATAATATTTTGCCTGTATATAGCTCAGACCTCTGTACAGAGGCTCAACTAGAATTTTTGAAACATTTACATTATTTTTAGAGTTACCACCAATTGAAATAATTATTGGTGTTTTTTTTCTTAAAATTGCTTCTCTCTGTTGTCGTAAAATATGGATAAACCCACTTCTAAGTTATAAATTTCAAAAATTCTAGTTGAGCCTCTGTACAGAGGTCTGAGCTATATACAGGCAAAATATTATTATAATAGAAGCATTTTTCACAAAAGTAGAACATTTTTTAAAAAAAGATTATTCTAAGTTAATTTTTTGCCAAAATATTTTATTTCAATAAATTTTTTTTTCAAAATGTTCTTAAAGCAATTTTGTACATGTATTCTAATCTGAGTGACACTAAATATCATGAAAATTATCTGTTTATGCGCTTTTGAAAAATCACGGTTCCGAACGTAGACGGATACCTTAAAGGCATGAGAATATGAATAAAATAACAAGATTGTTTGCTAGATTGAAACTAAGCGTAATAAATGGATACGCGCAAACAACTTTTGAAATATGACTTCAATACGGTTTTTAAAAGGATTAAAAGAAATTATACTAAAAATGTATCGCAAAAACTGAGAACGCGTAGGATTATTTTATCACCGAAATCCTCATAACAGCCATTGCTTAAAAATGAGCATATAATAATATTTCATTGCTCGATTGATTGATTGATTGAATATTAACGTCGCACTGTTCAGCTACACGAGGGCTTTTGGCGACGGACCACGTAATTTTTGAACCATGGTCAAGTGACGTGGACGTCACCTGAGCTGGCCCCCCCCTCTCCTAACTACCACACCACACCAAATTTCATTGCTCGAACCATAACAGAACGTGGTATCGAAGATTTCATTAAAAGAAATGTCATGAAAATAAACGCATTGTATAGTTAAAATTATTTAAAATGTATCCAATTCATAAAGAATACCGCAAATTTAATAGAGTTTACGAAAAACTCAAATTAAATAAAAGAATACAAACAAAAAACGAAAGAGACAAATGATTAAGTTAAGATTTATGTATACTTTCTCTTACGAAGGTGAAAAAGAACTATGTCAAAGTTTTTATATTTTGAAATTTCTTAATTTTTTTATATAAAAAATTCAAAAATAATTCTTTTCAGAATTCAAAGAAATGATATTGAGGATTTTGAGTAACAGTCAAAAACAATGAAATATATGGGATTGTTTAAAATATTGCTTTTTTTTCGGCAGAAATATCACAAGTTTATATTCACTTAAAAGATTCTAATAAAATACTTTCCCCTTTTCTTCATAATGTTTTTAATTATTATGGGTAACTAAACTGCTTTATATTTTCTTTTTTCAACATGAAGATAACATTTTACTTTTTAAAATATTGCACATGAAAATGCGAATAAAAAATAACACTGTTTTTTTTATTATTATTTTTCATAATCAAACATTGAACATATCATGAGAAAAAACAATTATTGTAGACATCAGCCCTAAAATTCTATAATACTTTTTTTTCAAATTCCCTTATAATTCCAGAAGCATTGGTTAATTTTCCTGAATGAGTAGCACAAATGAATTCCTGTCTCCTTATAAGTCATTCTATCCTACGAACATTAAATTGGATTATTTCTCTTTTAATATTGTTTAATAAAGATTATTTTCTTCTCTTATATCATATACTTTTTGATAAAAATACATCTTTATTTCAAATGATTCAGCAGTTTGTTAGAGTTTTCAATTTTTATATCGTTTATTTATAAACCACTGTTATTATTTTTAAAATAGTATTTCAATTTTTAAGGAAATAGATTTGTTTACAGAACATTTCCCTAATACAGATATCAAGCTGTTTCTTCCAGCTCTGATTTGCATCTATGTATAGAACCCAAATATGTTTAACATAACATTAAAAATATGCAGGAAAAAAAGCTTTCTTTGCAACGAAACATATTCAACCCGACGACATTTTAGACCACCATTGAAATTCAAATGAGATGCACTTATTGAGCCCAAAATGTTATAATTTTTATCTTTGTTGTTTTTGATTATGTAAATTTTAAAATGTACGTCTACCGATAGTTCGTAAGTTGAAAGGAAAAAAGTGGTTTCCTTGGAGAATTAAATTATTCATGAAGACCTCGTTAATGAAACCGTTAAGCTCCCTCTGTCATATTTAAAATACGTGGCATCATTTAAAAATGTGTTTTGAAGCAAGTAAAATGGCTTTGCAAATATACAGGCACACAAGCATTTTAATATTTTCAACACTTCGAAAAATAAAATAGAAAGGAATTGCCATTTTAAGTTCCATTATGAAGTGAACTACGTTAAAATGGATTCAAAATCTCTCTTCAGAACATTTTTACGGAAATTTGCTTTCGTAAACAAGTTTCATTGTTTTCAGAATACCTTAATGATAATTTAAATTAAAATTCTCAAAAATAATGCATCCTAATGAAACGAAATTTAAATCGAATAGTAACGATTGATGAGATTTTTGATAACTAAAAATGAACGTAGCTATTTAATTATGAAAAAATATTGCATTAAAATATAGAATAGGCTTTTCAAAACACTGTAAATGGTAAAATAAATTTTAACAACATTTCTGATTTTCAGGTACTTAGTAAGCAAATATGAAATAATTACGAATAATAGTAGACTTTCAATCGAGGCAAAGACAATTCTTTCATTCGTCTTGATGTTGCATATTTGCTTTTGAATAATTTAAACGTTCATCCGTGTTTTTTATCTATTTCTTTTAAGGGATTTTTAGTGTAATGATAAATTTAAAGGTACATAATAATGGTTTTTTACATCAGAAATCACTTTACTTGAAATATATGAAACAGAAATATAGCGTTAGTGAAATTTTTAAATAGGTATGACTGTAAAATGGATACTTTTGACCACTTTTAGAGTAATACGGTTAAAAACTCAATTTGTCTCATGATTCCACATGGTAAAATTTTGAAGTTTAAGATGGTGTTTTTTTTTTTTTTTTTTTTGCAATTTTATTATGAATTTCGTAGCAATTAATGAATAAAATTTATAATACGAGGGCTGTTCAGTAAGTAATAAGACTAAAATTATAAAAAAAAAACAGAATACCTTTAATCGTCATCATTTACATGGTTTTTTTCAAAATAACTTTCGTGGTACGTAAAGCATTTATCTCCCAAAGTTCTGTCTACTTCTTAAAAACATGTAAAAGTCCGTTTTGTTAGAGCTGTTTCAAAACCGCCTACACACACACAGTGCAGCCTTTACACATGCTTTGTTGGTTGCAAAACGTTTGCCTCATAATGGGTTCTTAAGTTGAGGTATCAGCCAGAAATCGCATGGAATGAGATCAGGATTGTATGGAGGGTGTGGCAAAATCTTTACGTTGTTCTTCTGCGAAACATACAGTACGCAACGAGCAATATGTGGTCGGGCATTGTCATGGTGCAATAGGAAGCCATTTCGAAGCAATGGACGTTTTCTTTTAACGAGCTGTACCATTGTTCGCAGGACATTCGTGTGGTACGAGTTGCTTACAGTAGTACCGGGTTTGACAGCGTGTTGATACACAATTCCTTCATAGTAAAAAAATTATGGTCATAAATTTACCAGCTGATTTAACAGTTTTTACTTTCTTGAGAGTAGGTGAAGATGGATGTTTCCATTCATTGCTTTGTTGTTTTATGGTTGGATCATACTAATACAACCAAGCTTCGTCTACTGTGATAAAGCGTTTTAAGATATTGTTGCCTTCTTGTTCCAATCTTAAATCATATCGTATCATATCAAAGATCTCCGATGCAGATTTTTGCTTCCATTTCGACAACTGGGCGCGTCTCGTAGGCGCCCACAAACACGCTTCAGTTCGATCACGTGATACTCAGGAATACGAGTCTGTACACGTCATCTATCGGTAGCTTTTGTTAATACAGACAAGAAACTTTTCTTATGCCACAGAAATCAACATTCCGATGAGTGGTTTTGCGGCAGTAAAACTAGTCTTATTACTTATAGAATAGCCTACATAATAATATTAATTGATGAGGGAAATATTCCAACGCTAACTTTGTGCGTGTTTCCAATGAAAACGGCTAACTTCCTACTTGGAAAGTAAAAAAAATTTATTTATTTCGCCAATTTTATATACAGTGTGTCTGAATCTAATGTCCCTAAATTCAACAATCAATGTAAAAAATCTTTTAGCGATACGTTGGCAGTGTTAGGGAAAATTAGCAACTGAATTCTTAAATTATGAGGACAATTTTTATTTCCCACATATGACACGGAAATAAAAATCCCCATGTAGTACAGGGAGTAAAATAAACAGTCCAAAACTCAATGCGCGGTATGCTCCTTCACATGATACAGTAATAACATCATTTTTTCCCCCTTGCTGAAGCTTCTGTGGCAGCAGACATTTACTTGGACATGGTGCAAATTTACGCCCTAAATACAGCCTTTACTACCGGATACTATTTTTCAATAAGATGGATACAGGCGAGCGTCTACGGACCTCGCCACGAAATGGGTCCGTATAGGGGACGACGCACGTTAAATCTATCGAGAGCTCAAACGTCCTTTTGTTGGTGTGGTGTGGTAGTTAAGAAAAAGGAATGCTAGCTCAGGTGTCGTCCTCGTCACTTGACCATGGGTCAAAATTACGCGGTTCGTCGCCAAAAGCCCTCATGTAGCTGAGCAGTGCGACGTTAATATTCATTCACTCACTCAAAAAGATGGAGCCCCTTCTCATTGGGGCACAAGTAATCGAGCAATTTTGAATACAACTTTTCCTTTCCGAAGGATGACTCAAATTCGTGGACAGGACGACGTGGTTTCCTGTCCACCGTGATCTCCAGATATCACTCCACTGGATTTTTCCCTCTGGGTCTACATCAATGACAAAACGTACTGAAGGAAGATCTATGATGTTGAAAACTTTCGTACCTAATAATCGTTGCTATTACTGCTGTAACTACGGGAATATTGCAGTGAACGTTGCTGGAACAGAATATCGGCTGAATATTCTTAAGATTATTAAGGAAGCCCATGTCGAAGTATACTGATTGAAAAAAAAAATTGAGATCAGTTATGTAATTTAACATATTTTTTATGCTTTTTAACTTTCTGTTAGGAATAGTGACTTTCCCAGTTTAAGAGCATTTGGGACGGACAATGTGTGTGCAGGGATGTCTTAAGATTTCTTGAGGCCCCGGGCCCTATTCCAAATTAGGCTCCCGTGACCTTTAAAACTAAACAGTTTATAGCATTCGTTATAGTCAAATACTCGTACAAACGGTAATCTGAAATAAATATATGAGTAGGATTCACAATCTTATAAACCTAGGCCCAAACCGGCTCACAAATTTTGCCTAGATGATTAATAATGGTATATGGTGTTTGGGGGGTGGGGGTAGAACTTGATCTAGAGATGGACGAAGGTCTAGGAAGGTTTCTCTAGGAATAACATTTGACGATTAAAATTAATCGTATCATGATATTACAGAAGCCGTATCTAGAACGAGACGAGGCCCTTACCAAAGCAGAGGCCCTGGGCTCATTTGGTCCAAACCTTAAGACGTCCCTATGTGTGTGTGTGCAAATATTAACAAAAAAAATTATTTAGATTTTTTAAAAATGTATTATAATTAACTTTTTTAAGATAATTCTTTTTTATTTCGATTTTATTCAATATCTGTTTTATATGATAGCAAGCTAGCTTAAAAGCATTGATATTATTTGCCGAAAGAAAAAAACTCTATTTTTTTATTATTTAAAGCTTTTAGGTACAATTCTGTTATTTTGGAAAGATATTATATAAGTAATACACACACACACTTCTCAATCAATTTATCTATATTCAATATTTTATATAACGTACAATCGCAATAATTTAAGAAATTGAAACTCTACTATTTTTATTTTACTATTTATTTTTCCATTCGTAATATTATAACATATCACTCGAAAACATTAAGGTCTCAAATTAGTGAAGCATTTTAATTGTACTATAGAGTGTTAATAAAACACTTATGTATAATATATATAGAGAGAGAGAGACGTATAGAGATCAAGTTATGTTGTTGTATTTTACCTTATAAATAACTAATAACAGGTGTTTTGTATATGATATTCTTAGCATACGTGAAAAACATACTATTACATTTACTTCAGAAATAACTGACAATAAAGATGGTTTATACACAGGTATGACAAAGCATGTATAAATTCTATAACAAGTTCTTTATAAATAATAATTACTAATTACGTTAAGCGAAATTTCTATTAAATTATTTTATTTAACAGAATTATAAAGGGATTTAATAATATGAAAATTCAACAACTTTATGCGATCACTCGCGCGGGGTGTTCTGTACACCCCAGCAGCGTTGCCAGATCGGGCGATTTTTCGCGAATTTTGCTACTATTTAAAGCTTTTCGCTACTTTTTTTATGCTACTGCTACTTCACAAATTTTATGCTACTTCACTTGAAGATCCCGCTACTTTTTGCTACTTTCAACCATATATAAAAGTAATGGAACAAGTTTCGAAAAATCACAAAGAAAAAAAAATAGTGACTTTAGTACCTAAAGAAAACATGGAGTTGCAGTATGTTTCACCACTCCAAAAAGACACGAAACTCTGTAATTACTTCCCCCTCCCCTACCGGTGGCCGCGGTAGCCGAGTGGTATAGGTATCGGCTCGTGGCTTGTCTTGTCACGAGTTCGAGCCCAGTACCACTGAAGACCCGCCGTGTAGGGCAGCGATGCACGTTAAATCTGTCGAGAGCTGAAACGTCCTCCCGTTGGTGTGGTAGTTAGGAGAGGGGGTGGCAGCTCAGGTGTCGTCCACGTCACTTGACCATGGTTTAAAATTACGTGGTCCGTCGCCAAAAACCCTCATGTAGCTGAACAGTGCGACGTTAATATTCAATCAACCCCCTCCCCTACCACCACCGCCACGAATCGGAGCCTATCTAAGAGGGGCTCCCCTCTCCCGCCACTCCTGTTCACTGCAAGTGGCAGAAAAAAAGAAATAGGGACTCTTTCTAATCCCGATAGAAGCATGAAAATGAAACATGTAGTATTCTTAAAAAATAGGCTTAGAGAGAATTTCTACATAAATATTAAACTGGAAAAGTAATTGTGAAAGGCCAAATTCTCTTATAGAACTAAGTAAATTGTGTATAATTACCATCAACGGTACTGCATTGAATTAAAGAAAAAAAATTTATGTTTGTAATTGACTTATGTTGCAGCACTGGACTTATAAAAAATAGCATACAATGACAAAAGTAAGCACTTATCATTTAGAGAGATTATGTGTTAAAAATCTGATTAAATCCCTTTTGAAAGGTTTTGATCTAGATTCAGTGGCGTAACGTACACCCTCGCATTGTGGGGGCCCCAAGGTCTGACTGACGCCACGTACATATTAGGTCTTGAGGTCCAAAAGCTGACTTTGCATGGGGCCCTAATATTCTCAGTTACGCCACTGTCTAGATTCCTCTCTTTCCAATCAACTACTTGTCTTACTATCTCTTTACTTAAATTAATACAAGGATAGAATTAAATATTGTTAAATTACAAATGCCAATTTTAGCAAAATTTGAGTGGATTAATTTACTCTTTCAAAGTGATTATGGTGATTATTGCAAATTACTGAAAGCATTAAGAGATTGCACCTATTCTTTTAAGAAGAATAAGTTACTTTAAATGTATGAATCTCTCAAAGTTGACATGAGTTTAAAAAGCATTTATTTGCCTATTGAAGTATTTGATTATGTCTTTTTGAATAAACTGACAAGCAAAAGTAAAATATATAATTTCTACAGAATCTACTAAAAAACTCTATCAAAGATGTCATATTTTTCTCAAGATTTCATGTGAGCAACTTTTAAACCGAATCCCTTCAAATTACGGAACTTTTAAAAAAGATAAAAAAAATTTTCCCTGAATTTTTTTAAAATTCAAATCGTATTTTTTTTCTTTTTTTATCTGCCTTTAGAATTAGCAGAGCAATCTAAATTATATGTTCTGGAGAATTAATGGAGACACATTTTCAACATACAGTTGTGTGAAGGATGTTTTTCTATCTGAATTTGAACTTTTAAATGATGGAGAATTATTTTGGTGTCACATTTTTAATATAAAAGACGTAGTTGGAAATCCATTTTTAAGATATTTAGCTATATTTGCTTTAAAGCTTTACAGCCTACCCATAAGTAATGCCACTGTAGAAAGGGCATTTTCGAGAGTGACGTTAAAAAAGAAAAAATTAAGGAATCGAATGTGGCTTGAACTGTTTGAGTCAATCCTCAGAATCAAAATGACTTTGGAAGAATGAGGGACTTGCTGCGTTGATTTCACTCCATCGCCACAAATGTTTCAATATAATTCAGAAATTTATAAAAAAGAAGCAGCAGATCACGATACTTTTCAGGAAGAATTTGAAGGTATTTTAAATGAATTAAATAATTAAAGCATTTTAACGTATTTTTTAAAATAGTTTTACAAAATTAAAAAATTATACTCGTACTTATGAATTGCAAGTGAAAATCGATTCGCTACTTTTTTTTCCTTTTTCGTGCTACTTTGCTGCGGAAGTTTCTGGCAACTCTGCACCCCAGCAACAAGAAAAGCCTCCCAGTATTCCAAAAAGACTGCGCAGAACCCCGATTTAAATGAATGTTAGTCTCCTTTGTATGCAATAAATTTAGAAATTTTATTTGTACAGTACAAAAAGCATCTTGTACTTAATAAATATGTATCATAATTGACTTAATTTTTTGTTCATATTTAAATACACGTGTTAAAACTTTGAGGTGTTCTCTACACCCCGAGAGTAACGACGGTATCAAAAACAGGTCCGAGTGTGACCCCGGGTTAATAAAAGTATAATTATTATTTACATATTCATAGTATTACATTAAATGAACAAGAATAATGAAAAGAGCTTTTTGACAATCGAAATAAGACTTCTATCAAAGTAGGCCACTAATCAAATAGATTATTTCAGAAAGAATGGAAAATATATAATATTTTTAGACGATTTGAAATTCAGCCTACACGCATGGAATACCTTGAGAGATAAGATTGACATTTTTAGTTTAATTACGTTAGCAAACTGCCTTTTTAATTCCAAACCTATGACAGGTATGATTTATTCATGCATACAAATGTGCTAAATTGAGTTTTCTCATTGTAAATGGTGTCAATCCTAGACGTAAAATTTTTTGTCTGTGATGTATATGAAATCAGGTAACGAACCGATGTTATAAAATACATATACAAATATACAATTCACAATAAAAAAATTTCGTTTTGTTCATTAGAAATAAGCTTAAAAATTTTTTGAAACGGGAAATAGGACCAGATCAAGTTAAATAAAAATTAAATAACTGATGACTAAACTATTAAACAATTTTAAAATCAAGCGGTAATAAGCAATTGAAAGTATCATTCTCGGACATCTAATAATTTTTAGAATCTTATTTGTTCAAAGGAAATACAATGCCCTAAATAAAATTTATTACTTTTATTAATTAAATTTATTTATTCCATATATTCTATAGCCGTTTAAAAAAAACGGAAAAAATTTATAGCTGATTATGATTTTAATAAAAAAAATGGTCGTTGAACCTGAATGTTCTAATGAATTATTTATTTTGAAAAAATATAATTCACTTTTGTCAGCCAAATTCTAGAATTAAATTTTATTTTATGTGTCTTATCTTTAAACACTCTACTATTTAAGAATTTTAGCGGTGAAGAGTGATATTTAAAAATCTTGAACCAGCATCAAAGTTAACATACGTAACATAAATAGTTTTATTAATAACAATTAATGTGTTGTTTAGCTGAAGAATCAAAGATGTATGCACTGATATTTATAAGTATATTTATATATTGTTTTAATGCAATGTGAAAAAGTCTAGCAAATCTGTCTATATATATAGAAAAAGGACTGATTCACACACTCATCACGAGGTCTCTGAAATTATTATACCTACAGATTTGAAATTTGGTAAGAATGTTTCTTTTGTTGAATAGAGATCCACTAAGAACGTTTTCTTACGAAAATCGACTTCCAAGTGATTATGGAGCGCATAGATAAAAAAATTAACTTTTTTTGTCTAGTGGCCTATGCTTGAAATTTGATAAGCATGTTTCTTTTATTTAGTAGAGATCCGCTTAGAACGGATTTTACGGAAACCGATTCAGTGAGGTGGGTAAAAGTTAATTATACTTCTGTTTTAGAAATTCAGGTCCTGATTTTTTAAATCAAGAGACGAGAACTATAAAAATATTTATCAATACAATCGAAAGTTTAATACAAATATTTAGATATCAACAACTTATATATAAACAGGGCATAGTCAAAAAATATGAAATACTCAGTGAAGCGGGTGGATAACAGTTAATATGTTATAATCATTAATAAATTTGAAGAAAAAAGATTTTTTTTAAAAAATCTTTTTAAATAAATTTTTGTTTATTTTAAAGCATTTATATATCAACATATAACGGAATGTCCCCGGTTTAATATTACACTATTTTTTATTTTGCTCAGTTTAGGCATTTTTAGGGGCATTCAGTCTAATTTTTAGTGTTTTATTTGAAGACGTAGAAGTAGAGATTTTTGTGTAATGAGGAAGGGGAATTTGCTGTTGTATTCGGGATCTATTTCTTAATGTTGTATACTCATCTTCAGCAGGTTTTTTTTATTTTCATTTTTATGTACTGCGGTTCTTATAAAAATTTTTTTTAGTAACTAGTTTGTTTCTCCTAGGCTTATTTGGAAAAAAAAATGAATTTTATTTTCCCAAATCGCTTAAAAAACTATTCAAAATCAGTTTAAGAGATATCCCTTCAATTTTTTCGTTTATAAATAAAAATGGTTTACGAAATGATAATAGTTTAGATACTTTCGGCCTCTTTTTTTCCTTTCTATCTCTTTTTTTCTGATTCAATTACGAAGCAAACTGTAGTAAATTTGTTAACCCTTACAGGATTATAAGGTTTTGAACAGTAAAATTAGTATGTAACTGTTTATTTTAGTTTGCTTTGTCGTAAGAAAAATAAAATTCATAAGAAAAATGCGTAACAATAGTATATAAATATTTAATTTATGGATCCCAGGGAATTATTTTTCTTGAATTATGAGTCATTGTTAAGCATTTGTTTTCATATGTTCAAATAAACTTAGTTATTGCATAAAATTGTACTTACCGAATATTACACGACACAATAAACCAGTGGCGTAAACGAAGAATATTAGGGTCTCCCTGCAAAGTCAGGTTTTGGGCCCCAAGGCAAAGGGTAAGTACTTGGCGTCAGTCTGGCTTTGGGTCCTCTAGAACCCTGCCCCTCCCCCCACCATGCGGGGGTTGCGAGGGTGTACGTTACGCCACTGTAATAAACTGAAATATTAACAGAGTACGGCCCGTGAATGTTTTTTTATTGACACCAATTGATTTAACAGGGTTTATTTTCTAAACGTTTCCATTTGCGTAACTGCACTCGACATTCTGTGTAAAATATGCAAATATGGTTTTAATTAAATAAGAAACTTTAAATTGGAAAAAAAAATGTTTCCCTTAGTCGTAAAAGGGTTAAATGTTTAAAACTCTATTTTTTGTTAAATTATTCTTCGGAATTTTTTATTCATAAATGTTTTATTTAATTTTAAAAAAATTTTAGATTTTATATATTGAATACCTTTTGTATTACTTTATATGATTTTTCTTCCTTACAGTACGGCCAAATGTCTAGAATTTGTAAATTTTTTGTTTATAAATTGTGTTATTTAAATCTATTTATCATGGCATTGACATTTTTAATTCCAAATTATATGATTTTATGAAAGAGTAATTGTGTGTGAGAGATTATTTATTGATACTACATAGCCTTTTTTTTATAACCTTTTATCGTACATTTAAAAAAAAACAACAGATAATTTACTTTGATATGTTTAAAGGAGTTTTTATTTGAAACTCGTGCACTATGGACATAAAACACAGTTAGAATATAGAAGTGAATATGTGAACATAGAAGTGATAAACATGCGACTTAAACTTAAAAAATTAAAATTTGGTTATCATCTATTCCAAATATATAATAAACATTTAGGCTCTCCAAAAATTGCTTTCATTATTGGCTTGTACTGGAATACTCGTGTGTAAATAATTACGGTAAAACAACTTTCTGCAAAGGCGAGTTTTCAGAGAAAAATATTGTCTTAAGAAAACAAATTGATGCCAATAAAAAAAGACAAAAGGTTACATTGAACCAAATGGGATAAGCGAAAAGCGAAAGCTGCTCGTTGGAATGATGAAAATAAATTCAGCCTTCAGATGTTGTGTCTTTGTTTCCAGATAAGTAGTGATTTAAGCAAACGAATAACAGTGTTGTTATGTTTTTTTAAGGAAATTTGAAATTTTTTGTAAAAGTTTGTGTGTGTTTTAAGAAAAAGAAGTATTATTTTCGAATATTTCCAAGTCTAAAGAGTTGTGAAAAAATAATAGTGTTCGAAAACAAATCTTGCTTTCTGCAATGTACTCGGATAATAAATTTTTTTTTACTTATATGATTTATTAGACAGCATGATAACAATAAAAAATTTGTGACCAGAATTTTCGGCGTTTATAATGCAGAATAAATGTGGAACCTATGAATTGGCCACACGAGCATATAAACCTCTTATTTAAATCCAAGTGAATTATCACTGATGCGTTGGTCTTAAACTATAGAAAAGAGCAATCTACATTATGCAGAAAGCGTACGCAGTGCGATCAAAGATTCGTAGAATGAAAAATGTGCCCAGAAATGTTTTTGACACTCTAAAAACAATAAGTTTTTGCGGTTATTATCAGAAGATTAAGGTAGGTGGTGTAAAAAAGTCAAAAGTACAATGAGAATCTAATTCTGTTTTTTTTAACACATTACTTCAGTGCTTTTCAAACTTTCAATGCTTTCGACCCAATTTTCAATCAGAATTTTCATCGCCCCCTACCCTCTGTGCAATAACAATATATAGAATGTAATAGTAATGTACTATGACGTAAAGCAACAATACGGCTTTAATTATAAACTGCACGAATTAACAAGATAGTATTAAATTATGTATATAATTTTGTATATCACAAGCCCATGGAGTCACTTGGTAAGTTTTAAACCTGTTCTTAACTTTGTGACGGGATTTTATCGCGCCTTCTCGCTAATCCTCTTGAGGAATCTTTGGGGCCAAAATGGCATTATTCAATCGAATCCTCTCAAGAAGAAACCGAGATATGCAGATTATATAGTGAATAGATATATATTGGAGCTTTGCATTCTCGTGTGAGTAAGATAGAAGTTGGATTGAAGCCGGATAGTAGAATAGAAGTCGGATAGTAATAGAATGGAAGAATAATAGTAGAAGAATAGAATACAAGAAGAGACACAGAAATCCGAGGTGCTGACCGCCGTAAGATATTGGTAAGAGATTAATTATAGAAGTGTAATTATAGAACGGACTAACTTATTAAGGAATCTACAGTAGATAAAGATCCTGAGGTTAATTTCTCATAAAGATAGTGATTAGGATTCCAGGTGCTATTTACTTAGAATTGATAATTACGTAGTATCACTCCTGATCATATCCCTCTAGTGAGACTTGTATTGCTTTAATCAACACATGTTTAGACAATAATAAATTAGATTTATTATGGAGAATTTGAGTGATCAATCATTTATATTCCTACGAATCTAGGTCACGTAGAGGAAGAGATGATACCCTCGGGCCGCGGGGTATCACAACTTAGTATTGATAAATTAATAATCAAATGTATTGTGCAGTACTGATACATTTATAAGCATATTGTATCAATATAAATGTGTCAGAATGTATTTTGTTTTGCTTCTTTTCAGTAAATAGATAAATATTTTAAATAATCTTTTATTTTCAACTTTTCTCAACGCTCGCGCCCCCATGTAGGGTTGTCAAGCACCCCTAGAGAGCCCCACAGTTTGAGAAACGCTTCCTTAGTATAATATATATCTAGATAAAACTATCTTTATAATCGATTAATTATAAAAATTATATAAATAAAAAAGCCGATTGATTATTACAGAACCAATTTTATTATCAGATTCATAAGATAACTCAAAGCATTATTTGTAAGGAAAAAGTTTTTCTTTTTTTGTGGGTTCACAATAAATCCATAATCCTTGCTTTTTAAATGAGTGCTTGCTAAGTTATAGTTGAATATTATTTCACCAACCCCTATTAAGGCGAATATTTATCTTTTATAAATTTCAATTAAGTTACTGATATTTGGGGAATTTAAACATATCTTTAGCTCTTTTAACAATCCTTTAACAAAAATATTCAATTTAGAACAAACTATAGCAAATTAATTGAAATTTTCTTGGGAAACTGTGTGTGGCTTTTTTAACCTCCCTTTTCTTCTGTTTTGTTTTAAATTAATTAAACATTCTGATTGTTTCTACTAAATTCTAGGACTTTGCAGCATTGTTTGGCAAAATATTCTTTTTAAAAAAAGCTGTATTGATAGAAGGAATTTGCAATGTTAATGAAACTCACAATACGGAGTGAAACTGAATATAATCCAAAGCTTTGTAGCTTTTCAGAATTTGATAAACTCAATGAAATCTTGTGAAATAATAAAAAAAAAATCCATTGCGTGATCTGCAGTCAACATAGCGGGTCTTTTGTGGCACAAGGACATGAACCCATATCATGACAGAAATAACACTGCCCACGGTTTCACGACCAAGGTCACTCGTTTTTATGAAGAATAAGCTCGAGTTACATCAAAGGCCGTCATGTCCAATAAAATAAAAAAGCTAGAAAAACACTAGAAATTGATACAAATTAATTCATTGGATCTCATAGTCTCCATTTGATGTGAACTTGGAATTCAGAATTCGCTGAATTTTTTCGTGGCAATAGATGAATGAAAACTTAACTCAGTGGCACAACAGCCCTGAGAGCCAAGGCCCACTGTGCCCATTTCAGTTTTTGTGACCTTGAACCCTGAAGTGCATGAGTAGATGTTCCGGTCAGAGATAGTCAGTCTGACGTGAAACCCCCAGTGTTAAGTTCTCAAGCAAGCTTGGTTCTCATTTACCGACCCACCGAAGGGATGGAAGGCTGAGTCGACCGGATGGCTTGCCCAACCCGAAGTTTGAACCTCGGACCTGTGGTGTGGAAGCGCGATGCACTACCTCTCTGCCAATGGGCTTAAGATGAATTTAACTTCAATTTTTTTCTGACTGGTTTGATTTTCTGATTTTATAAGCTTTTATGTGATGGGAAATTAGGCTTTATTTAAATGCATAGTAGCAAGTTATTCGTGTCATTCAGGAGCATTTAAAGTATGGAAAATTTTTCCCTTATTCAGAAATAAAATTCATTTAACCATTTTCTGAAAAGCTGAAACTATAAACAAAAACACAATAAATGCAAATTTTGATTGATTTTGATTAATAGCAATTTATTCTGACTTTAGTCATTTTAATTAAAAAAAAAAATTCAACCTAAAAATTTAGAAATGGTTGAAATCTAGTCACCGCAAATTATCAGTTGTGACTTTTAGAATTAAATATGTCACCCATCCGGTATAGTGGTAAGCGACGCTGACTGCTGTGCCGTAGGATCTGGGTTCAAATCCCGAGGAAGATATGGATGTTCATAAATAACGAATGCCTTTACGGCCTGGGGATACTCTCGTAAATAGCCGTCGAGCCACAAGCACTCTCGTGAGGTTTGTGGAAGGGGAAGAGAAGTGTTAGGACCCTGACCGCTCCCAGGGTAATCTGTTTCAAAATTTAGGTGAGAACGAGCCATGCACCTGCATGATGCACAAGGTTACGGTTAACGACAGACGTACAATCTAGCCCTTTGCCATGATGAATTTCGTGGGCCTCGATCTGGCACATGCCGATCAAGTGGCATCAGTAACAACAACAACAACAGTATTAGTATTTGAAATAACATTTAGAAGGAAATCTCTCTTTTTCATTCAGTTATCAGAACACGTTCGCAATACTTATTTAAAAATACTATACTACAACATTATAAATACTTTTTTAGAGAACAATGCCAATAAATATTAATACTTAACCGCACACACAACAATATTTAAAATAAATTATCTAAATTTACAAAAATCTCAATTATAAGTGAAATTTTAGGAATTTTTAAAAAATATTCTTCAAAGCAGTTAGAGAAAGAAGTAATGAATTCATATCAATAAAAGTTTTACTAAAATATACTACATACATTTATCTAAAATATGTACTAAAATTTCAATGATTTATTAAAATATAAAAATGTTACAGTTGATCGAATAAATATAATGAAATACCACATATTTATGAATAATATTGAAACAGCAAGCCTTAAATCACAAAATACAACAAGAATTATTTTGATGCATTACCTGAAAAATAGAATAAGTATTAGATTCAAAAAGTTTTACAAAAATACATGTACGAGGCATGACCCTTAAAAAATGATGCTGGTCCAATAAATCATTGTAATTACAAAATAAAGTTCTCCATTAAAGTATCACTTTCGAAGTAGTTTCTTTCAGCATTCACACACTTCTACGTTCAGTGCTGCCATTGCTGGTAACAGTTCTGGAATGAGGTTTTTGGAAGTCCCTTTACGAGATTTTCTGTTTTTGCCCCATATCATAGTAACGTTTTGGCTGATCAGGAACTACTTGACAGATAGGACCATGTGAGCGGACGCATTGTCTCGGTACAA